>CM021246.1:1672017-1739138 GCA_010577795.1 Isatis tinctoria
GTAAGGAGGCATAGATGCAACTTCTCTAGCCAGTCCAAAGTCAGCAATTTTCAGGATATTGTTGGTCACCAGCAAATTCTCTTCAGAACAAAAGGAAACACAGTTTTTTTAAGTAAGACATTCAAAGAATAAAAAAAAAAACAATTGAAAATAAGCATGACAAACATACATACCTGGTTTCAAGTCCCGATGAAAATAACCATTTTTATGCATGTGTGCGAGGCCTTGAAGCATCTGAGACATAAAACTTCTTATTTCTCCCTCGGAGAAAGGTCGTTCCCTTTCTTTCATCATTTGGTACAGATTGTGGTCCTAATCACAATCATAATCCAAGATCAATGAGAATATACCAGTACATGAGTAAAACATCCTACAAAGGAAAAGAAAGCGAGGATCATCTCTCTCTCTACCATGCACTCGAAGATGAAGAAAAGCTCGTTATGTTCCCTCGCAATCTCCTTCAACTTTATGATATGAGGATGGTTTAGCTTACGAAGAGCCTGCAGAGTCAAAAACTACATTAAACTCTGAACACAAACCGCATCAGTTGATTGATTTAAGAATCGATACAACACCTTTACTTCTCGCAGATTCATGCACTCTTCCCAATAATAAAATTTTCTCTTCATCTTCTTAACAGCAACCTAAAGGAAACATATAATAAGACAGCTCATAGAATTAGCCACCCACATAGTAGATGAGTGGAAAAAAATATTATCTTTTTCATCATCAAACTTACAACTTCATATGTTTCCAAGTTCACGGCCTTATATACACTTCCACATGTACCATCTCCAAGCTCTTCCAGAAACTTATATCTGCACAGAGCACACAAGCCTTTGTCAGTTTCTGTCCGCATGAGTCCCAAATCAATATGCGCAACGAAGAAAAAGGCCAAACCTTTCCATTATTCTCGGCGATTACGATGATAAAAGAATCGTCAACAGATCTCTGATAACCTCCACCTTGAACAGGTGTGTTGTTGTGTCTAATCTCTTAAAACTAGCTTTGCATAAACGGTTTGCTTCTTCTTGACTGTAGCATGAAATACAGATAGTAAACAGGAACCAGCTTCTCATCTTTGGACTGATCAAAAAGCTGAAAAGTTAGCAACATAGTTTCAAAAAGGCAGCTTCTACAAGCTGCTGCAATCACCAACCTTCATCCAAAGGGTGGAAGAAACTCAGGCGGACAAAGTTATCTGCAAAGCAAAGGAGTAATTTTGATATTAAAAAAAAAAAACAGAGAACTCAATTAAAAGTTTTGGTTTTTGTTGTTGTTGTTGTTCACCAACGAACCACTTTCTAATTTTTTTTATTTTTCTGAGGGAAAATCAGAACATAAATCTAGATCGGTTTCAGAATCTGAAGAAAGTAATTTCATTTAGCAGATATGATGAACAAACAAACCCCTTTAAAGACATGGCTATATTCTGCTGCAATAACTTCTCAAAACGGTATTAATTCGAGTTCGTCTCGAGAAAAACAATCACAAGGATTTACGCCGGAAAAAGGAAAGAATAATCAGAAGGATGGGGCAGAGGAAAAAAAAAGTTAAATTTATTTCTTTCTCCTGTAAGTTTTATCTCAATTTGAGATTAAAAAAAAAAAACTGAAAACCAATAAACAAGAAGGGGAAAAAAGACAGATCAAATCAAATATTGTAACAAAGATGTTATTATACTATATAAAACAACAAAAAATATGTTTTTTTTTTCTTTCTCCATCCATCAATGGAGGAAGAAAAACTTATACGGACAAAAGAACAAGAACAAAACGATTGCCGATTGAAAACGTATTGATAAAAAATTGATTCGTTTTAGAGAAATTTTACCAGAAAAAAAAAATTGCAGCGAAATTCAAAAACCCACCAAAATATTGAAAAAGAAGAAATTTAGCTCGAAATCTATGAAAAACAAATTATGAGATTCCTTACCATTGATGCGGGATAGTTAAAACTTTTATTAGGATCTGATGAAGAAATTGCAGAAAGAATCACCAATGTCGTTTCTATAACGAAGAGGAGAAATTTAAGAGAAACCAGTAAAAAAAAAAGAGAGAGAGAGAATAAAAGGAAAACTGCAGGTAAAGAGAGAGAGAAACAGCTTAGGAAGCCATGGGAGAAAGAAAAGAAAAATTGAAGAAGAAGAAGAGGAAGAAGGAGAAAAGGAAATAATAATAAATTAATTTTCACATTAAAGTATATCTTGACGAAATAAAATACCAAAGATAATAGTAGTTTTTAAAAATTGTTTACCGATATATTATTATTTTGAAAGAAAAATAAAAAAAAAAGAAGAAACGGAGGAAAATGGTTGGTTGTGGTGGGGAAGGAGACGGTGGTCCCCAAAGTGATATTAATAATATTGTGATTTTGCCCAAAATGTTAAATTACTAAATTGCCCACTTCTACTCGAAGATAAGAAGAAACCACAATGTCATAAATGGGCTTTAGAATTTGGGCATATATCAATGAATCCAATCCAAAAGTCCGTATTAAATAACCAAATCCAGGATCCGGTTCTCATCTCTTTTCCAAAACCGGTTATCTCATTCTGGCTTGGTTAAACCGGTGGTTGAGTTATTGCGCCTTGAAGCATTTTGATACCTGCAGAACACGAATCAAGAATGGAAGAGACGATCTTTCTCTGCCGCTCTTTGAACTCCATCGCCATTTTAACATCCCAATCGGCGTTTTCTCTGTAAGAATGATAAATAAGTAAACTAGCTTGCTCTGTGTATATTATAAAGACAACTATACTTTTTACCTGTCGATAGAATCATCCACATCTCCAAGATTTTGCATCATGTCGTCGAATGTGGATCTTAGATTCTCGAGTACTCCCATCTCAACTTCCAGGTTCTTCCATAGCTTACAAGAATCAAGAAATGAGAGAAAATATCAAAGTGTTAGATTCAGAGATAGAGAGATGTAATTACAAGAAGGTGATCAAGATTAGATACATCTGTTTCGGAATGATGAACAAGACCATGAGCTCTCCGCAAGTAGTTCAACAATGGAGTAGGCAAGCCATAGTGGAAGATGCTGTGGTTTCTCGAGAGCCATGTCCCACGTAACATGTGACTTGTCCAAGAAAACTCAGTCTCGATGTCTTCATCATCAATGACATCAACATCTGCAAACAAGAGAGATTCAGACACAAGTTTTAGCAAACAACATGGAAGAAAAAACTGAGTGATCTAAGAAATGATTTTACCTAAGGGAATGATATCATAAGGGTTATCGCCTTTTGGTAGAAACCCGTAAAACGTTAACAGATGCGAACTAGAGTAGTTTCCATAGCTAAGAAAACATTGTTCCCCTTTGTTGCAAAGTCTTGAGAGTGGGAACTTCAAGGAACTTGTTTCCAGATCTACTTTTCCATATTTCACTATGTGTGGGTATATCTGCAAAACCCATCAAATCCAAATTATCAACTGCTTGAGCATACCAAAGAGAGAGAATAAACATACCGAATGGTTGAGAAAACCGGCGACAGGAATCAAACAAGTCTTCAGCTTCCCATCAGGGAATTTGATTTGCATGCTGTTGGAGTAATACAGCTCACAAGCCCACAAGTAATGTTCCCATGTATACAGCTCTCGTGGAAATACATTTGGGTGCTTCGACAAAAGAGGTATCAGTTCATCATACCTCTCACGCAAAAGCTGCAGATATACAAACAATTGCCAAAAAAAAATCAAGAAACGTAATAAGGATTACAGCACCATAAATGTAACAGACGGAATCTTGTCACACCTCTTTAGCTTGCATTATCTCATCTAAAAGTAATGTACCATCAAGCACCATGATTGCATCAACCCCGAAACTCAAACCTGTAAAGAGAATCATTGTTTGCTATCTCTTTTAAAACAAATGTACTGCTACAAGAATTGAGGATTTAGTTCTTTACCGGTACAGAAACTCTCCTGCAGAGAGACAAAGTATGATTTGAATTTCGACTCTGGGTTATGCTTCTCCCTCATTGTCCATAAGAGCATCATTGTCTCAGATGTCATCCCATCTATCTTCTCCAGTATTGGATGCTGAAGAGAAGAAAACACTCATCACATAACATTGAGATAATGAAACTGACACAATCTTTGATTCAAAATGATAAAATAAACAATATACCATGTCGGAGTCGTATACATGCTCCTCAGAAATGATACTTGAGATTGGTATCTCTAAAGCAACATCGCCAAATTTCAAGTCTTCAGTAGCTATAGCTCCTCGTCCATAGCCATCGATCTCTGTTCATGAAACACACTTAAATCTCTGTTCATCACACTGTTGAAAAATCTAACTTTATAACAGATAAACATCTAAGCTTACGAGCTATCTTCAATTTGGTTTTCACTCCATTTTTCTGACCCCATTCTACTAATCTGCTTTCCTTTTCGCATCTATAGCTATCATTAACTCTAGCCTTCTCCTCTTCCCCTCCAACAACCTCGTTGATTCTACTTTTTACAGCTGCTCGTAGCGTTTTACAAGAAACCGGGATGAGTGAAAGGATCCAGCTGAGAGCTGAGATCTCATTTCTAACGCTGTAAACTCCTGCTGGAGTGCAAGCATCCTCACCAAAGTAAACTTCCACCTGCATTTCACTCAGTTCATCATCTAAGCAACTTCACAATCAAAACCACAAGCAAGAGAAGGTAAGAACGCGTATAGCTTTTACCTTATCGAGGTTAGCTATTCTTCCAAACTGAAGCAACTTTTCGAAAGTAATATCCAACAACTGTTGAGACAATGATCCACTAAGACTCAATGTTTCCTTTACGCCTAAACCTTTGCAACTCAAGAGCTTCTGAAGACGAAAATCATGAAACATGAGTAAATGCTCAATCTCGCGATAAAACGGAAAAAGCTAAACCACTCAATGTCAAAAATTCTATGTATCTGTTACCAGTGATATTATCTAATTATGTAACATGAAATTTTGTTCCTTTTCAACTTCAGAGACCATTTCTAACGAACAAAGACCAATACAGATTAACACAATTTAATTTTCCAGAAAGAACTACAATGTAATATTTCAATTCTTTGCTCCATATAAAAAAAAAATTATAATCTTTCGAATATCATGAAACAGAAAATAATTTAGCTGAGAGAGTTGAGAATTAAGATTAAAAAAAAAAAGGAAGAGAAATTGGCAAGTCAGACCTTTTTTTCTTGATAAAAGGGATCATCTTCGGGTAGCTCTAGACATAAATCACCAGTCTCTGACATGATATTCAAAGCACCAACCTTGCAATAAACCAACACCAAGATTCATCATGGAAACAGAGACAGAGCCTTTCTCTAAACCAATTCTATAGCAGAAGAAATAAGGATTGGTAGGGTTTAAGAGAAAGGAAGCTGAAGAGTACCACAACGAAAAGCCGAGGAAGTAGGAACCTCGCAGCAGCAAACCAGGAAGTGAAGTGAGGCACCGAGTTGAGAGTTACCGGAAGAAGAAGAGGAAAAACTGAAACAGCGAACGAAACTCTCTCTTCACTTCAGAAGGTTCGACAAACACGGTCTCTCGGTTTCTTTTAGGGCGTCCGAAAATTTTAGGTTTCTAAATTTTTGGTTTACTCGGTTAACAGTAAAACAAACTTGGCAATCAGATCTACTATATTAAAACAGGAGTCTTTTATAAAAAAAGACAAAAGGACCTTGACATATTACTTTTTGTACCAGTCTCTTTTGATTCCAAAAAAATTCATTAAGGATAAAATGGTCAGAAGAAATTTGGACACTAATTGCTTTTAATTCTATCAACTATATTAAAGGAAATATTCATTCGTGCGTTTGATATTGGCTTGGTTGATACTAGCCCTGGGACGGATCCGGATATCCGGATTTTTTAAGGTATCCGGATCCGGATCCGGATCCGCCCGGATCCGTGTTTTCACTATCCGGATCCGGAACCGGAGTTTTCGGATATCCGGATTTCGGATATCCGCCTAAATATTGAGATATCCTATCCGCGGATATCCGGATCCGGATTCAAAAAAAAAAATTATATCAAAAATTTAAGAATAAAAGACAAATTAAATTAAAAAAAAAAATTTTAATATGTTTGATACCTCAAAATATCAAATAACAAAATGTTTCAAATAAAAAGTCTAAAAAACAGTAAAAAAAATCATAAACGTGTTTACAAGGATCCGGATCCAAAAAAAAAAGTTATATCAAAAATTTAAGAATAAAAGACAAATTAAATAAAAAAAAGTTTTTAATATGTTTGATACCTCAAAATATCAAATAACAAAATGTTTCAAATAACAAGTCTAAAAAACAATAAAAAAACTCATAAACGTGTTTACAAGATTCACGTGATTCAGATTCTTCTTTTACTTTTGAATTCAGCAATCATATCTGCCTATGAACACAAAGAAAGTAGCGAGGAGATAATTGACAATTACTTAGATTGCAGCACAAATTTCGAATTTCCACATAAAGCAATTTAGTGATTCAGGGTTTTAGTGAAAAATGACGACAAAAGGAAGGTGTCGTTTTCTTGGGCTTATCTTGTTTTATTTCTTAAATTTATTGGGTTTATCTAAATATGATTGCATGAATAATCAAAGCTAATGGGCTGATATCTATTATACATATATATATATACACGGATCCGGATATCCGGGATTCAAAAAACTTATTATCCGGATCCGGATCCGGATCCGCCGGATCCATAGTTTTGTTATCCGGATCCGGATCCGGGACCCCCGGATATCCGGATTTTCGGAGCGGAGCGGAGTGGATCTCGGATCGGATCCCGGATCCCGGATAATAATTCCAGGCCTAGTTGATACTATACTATCATAATAACAAAAAACGAGATCATATATTACAAAAAACGAGATCATTCACTTGCAAATGTTTACCAATATACAAATACTACACGTGTCCTAATAATAATCATAATCTCATTGGTCATAATCATAATCAAATACGACTTCCATTGTTCATAATCATAATCAAACATTCCATTCCATTGGTCATTAAGGATCGTAATAATAATCTCAAACTTCCCTTCAATACTCAAATTCTCCATAACACTGATAAACATGTACATTATAAATTTCCAATAATTGTTTCATATTGAGGAAAATACAATTCAGTGTTTACCAGTATACACTATGAGAAGCATATTTTAAATTATATGTTATAAAACATTTAGCCTGCGTGAACGTAAAATATATTAAAATCCTCACATCAATGTTTAAGGTTAGAAAAACATATAACTCCCACTTAATACATCGAGTTCTGATAAAAACAAATAAAATAGTTAATATGAAAATTATGGCTGTGTAAATTATAAATGGTTTTAATAGTATAGATGTTTCTAATTCATAATCTCAAATTAAGAAAACACATTCCGATGATGAATATTTTAAATGAAATATATACATGATATATATGTATATATATATATATATTAAAATCATGTATATATTCTTTCCATTTCAAATCTTAACATATATAAATCTTAACAAAAAGATAATAACTACGATTAAGAAATATCTCATACGTAAAGTTTCAAACAAAAAAAATATCTCATACGTAATCTCCTTTCTATGAATGAATATATTCTTTCAATTTCATATAAAAATCTAGAAATCTTAACAATAAGATTGTAACTACTAAGTAATTCAATATCTTGATAACCGAGTATATTATTTCAGTTTTAAATCACCTCTAATATTTGCCACCCATATATAATCATATATAGCAATATATGTATGGATAAAGATATTCTCACATGCTAATATAAATCTACAATATAAATCTACAAATCTTAACAAAAATATAGCGACACCAATTATCAAATATCTATTATGATGCCTCCAAGATTTGATTATTGGAGTGCCTATAAATAATCAAATGATTTAACCATTCTAAATCATAATACCAAAAACAGAATTTTCAAAATAGTCACACAGAGTATGTTTAAATCTGAAATTCAACAACTTTTGTGCATATGAAGAACAAAGTTTCAAGATTTCGACATGGTTTGTCAGATTGTAGAATAAAAAACCCTACAAATCTCAAGTCCGAAGAAGAAGTTGGAGGCAATAATAAAGCTCTTTTCGAAGAACTTGGAGGCATTAACAAAGATCTTTTTGACGAAATTGGAGAGAGATAAGAGAGAGAGGAACAAGTTCAACATTAGAGTGAATGTAAAATTAAAAAATTTAGAGGAAGACGAAAAAAGGAGAAAAATACTTGGTGCTAAGTTGCAGGTCTTGAGAGGCAGAATGGGTTAAATGAAGAGTGATACGTTAGAAGCGGTGAAAGAGAAAAAGATGACTAAAAATGCATGACTGAAACGTGCCAAGCCCAGGTAAATGCAGTTAATAAAATATAAATATAAAATACAAAATACATGTCTATATTAAGAATAGATAGATGCATTTAATAAATGTAAATAAAATATATGAGATGTTATATGTTTCTTTTAAAGGTTTATACATGTTTGATACAGAATAACTGATTAACTTATTATTAAATTATATGTTTATGATGCTAAGATAATCTTTCTAAATTCTTTTTATTGGAAAAAGTTTCATAAAAAAAATATAATTATTATTAATAAAATAATTATTTAAATTGGCATCCTATACTTATTAATTACTATATTGTAATTAAACATTATTTAGTTTTACATTTGACTTAACTGTTTTGTAAGTTAATAATTACTTAGTAGAATCTCAATAATTAAAAAATAAAAAATAAATACATCAATTATCCACTAAAATTTTGTAATTTAATAATTTAATTTAAGAGTATTAAATTAAATTTATAAAATAGCACAGTGTTCATGCGCGGGTCAGAACATAGGCCCATAAAATATAAAGACATTATTTTGAGATAAGAATAAATTTTTATTTAAGTCCAATATCTTAAAAATATAAATATATTAAGCTAAATATTTTTTATAAATATTAGTATCTAAATATTTAATTTTCTATTTTTAAATTAACTTTGACTTATCTTTCAATCACATTGATATAATTCATAATTTTTTGTTTTCTCTTCTTCTTTGTTGAAAACCACTTTCTTTCTCTCAATCTACTATATTAAAACAGAAGTCTTTTTTGAAAAAAACCAAAAAACCAAAGGGACCATGGCATATTACTTTTTGTGTCATTGGTCTTCTTTGGTTTTTAAGAAATCTCATTAGGGTAATATGGTCAGAAGAAATTTGGACAATCATGTTTTTAATTATATCTATAATCACGTATTTTTAGGTCTACGAAAGAAAATTAAATTACGAACAGAACAGATCTCTAGAAACGAAGCCGTCGGCGAATACGATTGTTTCTTTCTCCTATTCGATTAAACCTAAACGGGGGAAGAAGAAGAACCTAATCGAGGTGGCTCAGTTCTTACCCAATTGGGGAATCAAGTACAAAGAAAACTCAAAGAAGACAAAAAGAGGAAGTGGAAAACCCAAAGACTTAAGCCTTCGTTTCTTCAAACTAAAACCAAATCAACAAAACTATTTGCTGTCTAATAATCTTATTTGCCTTTAAAATCATTTGATATCTTTCTCTGCTAGCTCTCTCATAACACAAAACATTACTTGTATAAACCAAAGAAAAAAAAGAGCAACTACAAAGAAAAAAGTGTGAGAGAATGGCACACACTCATTCACATAATTATGAGCAACTACTCAGAAAATGCGACAAGGAGCATTGGAGTTTATAGAGTTTTATTGAGTACTAATTTATATAGTTTTATTATATATAAAAAGTTATTGCTATTTATATTTACAAAATTAGTATTTATAGAAAATATATATGCAAACATACATTTGGAGTAGTAAAACTTAAAAAAACTAAGATATATTTCGAACATGTCTATTGTTTAGTAATTTATATTGGAGAGGCGGAGGATTCTTCATCGGAATATCTTTATATTCAATTTCATGTATTTGGGCCTTTTTATTTTGGGCCAGAAAATGAAGTTCTAAAATGGCCTAAATCCATCAAAAAATTGTAAAAACAATATTACTTTAAAATGCTGAAGTATTTTAAAATCAAATTTGAAAGATGAATTTAAAAATTGAATTTTTTTTAGTTTGACTAATTTTTACAAAATAAAAATACATAATACTATTCTATTTAGTTTTTTTTTTAAAAAAGTTGTCAAAATATATTATTAGCAGTATATGTAATGAATATTAACAAATATGAATACCAGCTTTAACATTACTATCTAAATTTTACTTTCACTTTTCGAAATATTCCATTTTCAAATTTGATATATACTATTACTTATATTTTAATTTCATAGATGTAATTTTTAATTTATTGTTCCCGCGTACTTCTTGACTGTTTAAAACAACAGTCTTACTCTCGACTTTTAACAAAGCTATAAAAAAACTCTTTAATATTGACAAGATTCGTATAATTCCAATTTAAATAATATCATCCTGCTCTTAATGTTTGTTTATTTGTAATGGTGAAATACATACTTTTATAATTATATCTATATTTCATAAACTGTAAATTTTAAATTTGAAAAAAACAATATTAAATAAAATATAGTCCCGCGCGCCGACGCGCGGGTCCGGTTCTAGTTTTGTTTTAAATCTGTTAAACATGTGTTCATTGTTTCTCGAGAAACCCATATAAAAGTAAAGTTGGTAAAAGAATTTGTATTTACGTCCAAAAAGATACTGTAACTTTAATACAGATAGAGCAAGGAACATACAGAGGAGAGTTTAGGGTCAAAAAAAGCATGTTTACACATGATGGTCAGAACACAAACACAGTATATGGTTGGTGTATGGCAAATATTCTATCCAAGCTGATTCCAGTGAACACCTTTGTGTTGATTTACTTTGTACTCAGAATTTTGGGATTCAGTTGATGGCGATGATGAGAAAACCGACAGATACATACATGAGGAAGACAGGGTAAAGAGCGAGTGCTTTTCTTCTCGGGTTAACGGCTGAGCTCATGAAAGGGTAAGCAGCCCATGAGCTCCATGCAATAGTTACAGAGACGACCACCATTTTAAGTATCACATTGTCTTTGAACATGCAGATCACAGCTCCAACGTCCAGCGGAAATAGACAGTAGCCAAGAAGACTCAAGCTTTGGAAGAAGATTATATGTCCACCCTGTTCATGATGATACACAACACAATGTGTAAGCATGGAATCAAAACCAAAACATCTGCATTTTAGAGAGAGAGAGGAGTAATGTTTTACCAGGAGAAGCACATTTAGTGTAAGGATCACTGCCCCAGCAGCTAGTAGTGCAAACGCAACTGCAAATACCTCGGACTGGAATCATCATATCGAAAAGAAATGAGACCAAGTGGAATAACTCAAGATGTGAAGTCTCATAGAAGGAGAAGAAACACTGATGTAGCATACATACATACACACACATATGGTGGTCCTCTATTGATTTCTTTTTTCTGGTAACTTCTTAATCCAAACACGATCAAACTATATGCACATAGATAGGAATCTATGACGGACTCTGGTCACATTTAATCTGTGATTCCATCAATCCAAAGGTACATCCTCTACCAAGTTTTAGACCTCAAATGATACTGAGTTTAAGACAAGAAAGAAAACTAATGCACTTGTTGTTGTTTCATGGGACCAGTTTATGACTCAACACAATGTGATCTAATCTATACTTGAAGCCTGACGACCAAGAAGCTCAAATTCCAGAGGAACCTTAAAGTCACTAACTTTGAAAACAATGCAACAATCTTAGGGCTCAAAGAAGTTGAAGACTATCAATATTCCATCCAAAGCTAAAAGTTTCATCGAACAAGCTAACCTTTTTGAAGGAAGCTGACCATGAAAGAGTCAAACCTAAGAAGACGATGAAGAAAAAGGGACCCCAAAGATCCCAATCCCTAAGGGACTTCCCAGGATCCTCCCTGTACGGATTAGGAAACACCACGAGCTTCAAGTTACTCACGATCCGAGACAGATCTCGCTTCACTGTGTCCCACACAGGCTCCGTCAACGTGTTGGGCGGAGATCCAAACCCGATCGTCGTTTGTGCTCCTCGGGGATTATTACTTAGCCCCGGAAGAGGCGGAGGGACGGGGACAGGTGTCGCTTTCTGGGCGGACGATGAAGACGACGGCGGAAGAGGTGGAAGGTTCGATTGCATAAACGGAGAGGAAGAAACGGGAATCGACGGCCTCGTCGGGCTCGGCGGACGAGCGGCGAGGACGGTTCCAGGACCTGAGTGGATGCTTTCGTTGATGAGATTCTCGATCTCGTCGATGTCTGATTGTGAAGATGTATGCAGCGGTATCGTATCGCCATGCGACATCTCTCCTACGAATTTTTTTTTTTTTTTCCCAAAGAGAAATGTACAATTGAATAACGATATTATAGATTTTCCCGGGAAAAGAGATTTAAGACTAAAAAAAAAAAGTTTGGGAAGAAAAATGAGAAACTACCGGTGACAAGAAAAAAGGTATATAGTTAATCTATATTATGTGTAAATAATGGTTATATATAAGAAAATATTTATTTTAAAATACCGTAAAATAAAATCAAAAAAATATTTACGCCAAAAAAATAGCATACTGAAAATGACAAAATAATATTTAATTAAGATAATCATTTGCATATTAAAATTCATGTCTGTAAAATTATTTGATAGGTTCGTTAGCTTCTCTGTGGAATGTTATAGAATCGTCGAAACCCACCACACTACAAACAATTAAAAAAAAATATCTAACCTCCTCCACATAAACTGTTTTTTTATTCATTTGATATTAGTATCATTTCTATAATTTTTATTCTAATTTTATCATTATATAAATCAATTATTCAATTTTGCCAAATCTTATAAATTATGGTCCTATCCTTTTAAAATTTGATACTAGAAACTCATCACAATAATTTTTCATCCCATCAATTATCACACAATGAAGAATCACAACAAATGATGTTAACAAAAACCAAGAGCCCCAAATTCATTAAATCCTTAAAAAAGAAAAAGAAAATCTTAAGACTTTTTGTTCTTGTTCTTCTTCTTGGCAATGCATTCAACAGGCAAACCCTTAAAAAACCGTTTCTTGTCCTTACAATAATTGTAAACCATGAACTTCCTCTGAACCCATCTAAGAACCTTCTGGCTCGAAGAATCCATCCCTCTCTGCGAAAACCACTCGCTAGTGCTGCTCGAAGAAGAAGAAGACGAAGACGAGCCACCAGGATTACAAGGGGTAGTAGTTGTGGTTCCATTATCAATGGACCAGACACAAGCATTGTCGGAGTTGTAGTTCATGAAAGAGGCTACGAATGGTCCTTGTGACCAGTTTGTCTTGACCAAGCCTCCCCTCGTGGCCCAATCATCTGCGTTCCATAGACTACCATACATTCTCATGGGTTGGCTTTTTGGATAAACCACACCCATTGCTTCCAAATTCTTGAATTCTCTAATTGGTTTCCCATCAACGTAGAACCTATGGACAATTTAAACATATTAACCCAACAAATTATTCTTTTTTTTTTGTCACTTCAACCCAACAAATTGTTCAATGACGTTTATCAGAAAAACAGTGAGATATAATTATGTTGGGATTTAGTTATACCGTTCAATTTAACATCGATTTTCATAATTTATAAAATTAGCAAACATAACTGGAAAAGATCATCAGGTTCACTTTTCATCAGTTCGATTTCTTATAAAAACATATCCAGTTATTGTTTCCATAGTGAATATGTGATATATATACTTACACTATGTGACTCGGATTCCAAAGAATAGAATAGTTGTGGAACTCAGCTGTGGGATCGAACCAAAGGTAGAATTGTTGCTCTCTATCACCTTTGCCTTGAGTGTAAACATTAGTGTGAAGTATGTATGGATCTCCACTAACATTCCCCAAGAACTCAAAATCTATCTCGTCCCACGTCAATCCTTGAGACTTCAACTATATACACACCCAAAATATATCATTCAATGCAACCTAAGGTAATAGATTTGACATAATTTATGTCTAACTAATTAGGAAGAACTTACGTAGAAGGTGGTCACGGTCCCGGCGGAATTTCCCGGGACAAGTTTGATCTGCATATCGACTTTTCCGTACAAATACTCGGACTTTGATTGAAACCCTGATCCCGAAGATAGATCAAGAGCGAGGTTCAGAAGAGTACCATTGTTCAAAAAGTTTCCTCTACCATCACCCCATGTTATGTCAATGTCTTGGTCGAGATAGTTAGCTTGTGCCACAAGCAATATGTTTAAACCAAGAAAAAGAGATAATGACATAACCAATAGTGTCTGGAGAACCATTTTGGCTTTTCCACCTTTGGGAAGTATCTCTGCTTGAAGGTTTCAGGTGGTGTAAGTGTTGATTTGAGTTTCAGACACTCAGACGAGTATCGATTGGTGGGTATTTTTATAGAGCATATATAATGGAGTTTTGATTCCTTAAATGATTTACTTATTATTTTTTTGAGTCCTTAAATTTAGTTTAATTTTCTTAAAGAAAAAAGGTGAGATTAGTGTGGCTAATGTGAGAAGCGAACAGCCTGGAGAGCATAAACCAAAGCTATAGTGCTATACATCTCAAACATTAAATTAATTAACTATTGTTAATGTATTACATCCTAATCTTAGCCAGCCCAATTAAACTATTTTACTTTTATATATATATATATATCGATATGGAACTTGACGAAAGAAAAGAAAAAGTCAACTTTTTGGGCGGTGCCATTTCATCAAAAATTATTTATAACTGGTATTTTTATGTAGATGCGATTGACTTTAGCTCCTGAGTGCCTACACAGACTAATTGGATCCACCAAATGTTATATGTAATTAAAACTGTGAACAATCAAATTGACCGTGTGGAAGCTAAGAAAATAAAGTACCCAAACGATTTACTCTTCTTAAGTTAGAATAAAATTACTAAAATTCATATTGCATGCCCCCTTTAGAGTCTCTTGGAGACCTTAATATAAAGTACTGTACTAACTGTAAATGACCATAAAAATTTCACTAATTTATATAAATAATGATTGGTAAAATCATAATTTTCTCTAACATGTTATTTACGCAAAACCTGGTAATGCAAACCATTTGTCGTCCAGATTCTTATTTAATCAAGTATGGCTATACTAAAGGAAAAAGTTTCATGGTCTCATTTTGCTAGTTAAATCTTATGAAATCCCATTGTTGATTATTTGCAAATTAACCATCGTTTGATTTGAAAGCAAGACGAAACCCCAAATCTTATACGACAAAGTAGATAAACAAAATGCGTTAAAGGAAAAAGTAATCAAACAACACAAATCCAAATCGAAACACACATCAATCAAAAGCCCCACAAAATGGAAAAGGAAAGCCCTATAGAAGGTAGTTTTCAATCGTCATTTGTTTCAGTTCGTCTGGTAATCTCAAGTAGTTCAAGACAAGTAATACTCCGTACTGATAGTCCAATGCTACTGGCCTCAGCTTGAAATAGTTTAACATTCGATGGAGGTTCCATGAGGATCTTCACATTCTTGCAACTCCTCTCAACCATTTTTAGAGCCTTTTGAGATATTTCAACAGAGTGGCTGATATCGAGCTCCCTTAGCTTAGGGCAGTTCGAAGCAATCTTTGCCATCGATTCATCTGTAACACTTAAGCAGTCCTTAATCCATAAAACCTCCAAATTAGGGCATCTGCCAATGAAAATCATGCAACATGAAAATTCAACTTAACTTAAACTTTTTTTTATAAAATAGTGATAGCATTAACCTTATTTGTTTTTACTAAAAATAGTTTTTATAAAAAAGTTATGTAATGCCATAAATAGTGATAGCATCTACCTTTCAGCAGCGTAAAACAAAGAGTGATCCGAACAGTGCCTAACGCGGATCTCAGTGAGACCACCTTGGCTTCGATCCACAACACACCGGAGAAAGGAGTCAACCTTCTCCTCGAACTCGAAACTAAACTCAGCCCCGGCCCAAGGTTTTTATGAACCCTAGGGCAAAAAAAAATTTTTGGACCTTTCATTCTAATATAAACAAGCAAATTTAGAATTTCTGGGCCTTTTATCAAATTTTGTATGTAAATGAAGATTTTTCTCTGGACTTTTTTATCAAATTTATATTAAATATAGACAAATTTAAAGATTTTTGGGCCCTTATCTTATTGTAAATTTCTTAGAAAATGTCTAGACCCCTGGGCCATGGCACCTCTGCCCACCCCCTTTGGGCCGGGGCTGACTAAACCAAAGATTCGAAACGCGAGAAGACTGGAACCAAGTTTCGAGATCGAAGACCGAATTGAGCGACGGGTCGTCGCAAGCGTGCATCCAAGGCTTGCATACGAGCATAGGTCCTCTCCAACGTTCTTCCAGGGTTAACTATGTCGATGAGACATTCTTGATTCAACTCAGACCAGTCACGGCCTAGTCCAGATCCGGTCTCTTCTTTCTTTCCTTCGTCGTTCATTACGATTAGCTTGTTTTTGATTTTTTCCTTCTCACTCTCTTTAAGACGGAATAAATTTGCATCTAATCAAATCCACTAACTAAAAACACAACACGTGTCTTCAATTCATTCACTTACCTTTTGATTAGTCTCTTTTTAACAATTTTAAAAACAGCCTTTTTCTTTCTTTCATTCACTGTTCCTGTCAATCCCGTCCGTGAAATCTTACGGTTAGCTTGTGGTTGAGGATAGTTTGGTTTATTTTTCTCTCTGCAACCGAGATGCGTTCATGAAGAAAGGAATATAGAATGTTATATTTCACAAAGAAAATAATTTAGTACTAATTACTTAGGGTGAATGCAAGAATGGCATTAATACTTTGTGTAAAGAGTTTGCCTTACAAATAAAAGTAAAAACAAAAAGTTACAAAAAAAATGAAAACTATCTCTTATATTGGTCGTCTATATATAATTGAATAAGTAAGTTAGTTATAACAAGTCATTCATAAACTCTCAACATCTTTCTAATCATCAAAACTCTTCTGAATACCATCCATGAGTTCCATCGACTACCCTCCTCCTTCTCCCTTCGTATGCCCTTCCTTACGAACCGAAAACACATACCGAAGACGAGAGTTTCAAACGAAAGAACTTGGTAATTCAACTAATCTCATCATCGACAGTTCTTATCACGTCTCTGATGCTGAAGACGAGTTTTGTTTTAACTCTCACAATTATTATGTTTTACAATCCCACCGTCTTCTCTTGTTTCTTGGGTGCAACAATAAAGAAGGGGAACGAAACGACATCTATTGCGGTGCTTGTCATAGTGATAATATTGGTATGACCTATTATTTTTGCAACCACTGTAACATTCGTTTCCACAAAGAATGTGTCGAGTCTCTCCCTATATTCATTTCTCCTTGTTATCCAAAATATCCTCTCCAGCTTCTCAAACAGGATCTCGGTTCTGGTAAAGAGGAATGCCATTATTGTGGGATTCAAATTGGGGGATTAGTTTATTACTCTTCTAATTGTGATCTTTTTCTACATCCTGTTTGTGCAAGTAAACGAGAGTTTTCTGTTATAAACAATCCAAAAAGACATGATCATATCCTCCACTACTTCCCAAGAAAAGCCTCACTTACTTGCGATGTTTGTGCATCTGATGACAACAAAAGGTGCTTTTACTCCTGTCTTCAATGCGATTTTATTGTCCATCCAAAGTGCATCGACATGCCACGTGTCATACTAATATCTTGTCACAGCCATCGCCTTTCTTTTGCTAATTCTCTTCCTTCCGGGAATTGGTCTTGCGGAGTTTGTCGCCGGAAGATCAATGAAAACTATGGGTCATATTCTTGCACAAAGCGTTGCGCCTATGCAGTGCACACCAAATGTGCCAATCTGCTTGATGTATGGGCTGGTGAAGAACTCGAGGACCAACCAGAGACGGAATACGATGACCTTGAGCCATTTGAGGAGATAGGTGATGGAATTATACGACATTTAAGCCACGTACACCATCGCATGAGATTTATTGAAGACATTGAAATGGCCTATGACGCAAAACAACAATATTGTCAAGCATGCATGCTTCCTCTTTATGACGGTAATGTTTATTCATGCATGGAATGTGATTTTGTCCTCCATGAAACATGTGCAAATCTTCCTTGCATAAAACGTATTGGAGTGCATCCCCACCCATTAATGCTAGAACCGATTCCGGGAGGAAGATGTTTCCGTTGTAATTTGTGTGATCGCTATTCGTGCGGGTTCAGATACATGTGTGGACTGCGAGTGTGTCCCTCTAATTTCTCTGTGGACGTAAGATGTGCCTCCTTATCTGAACTGGTCGATCATCCATCTCATCCACATCCTTTGTTCTTATTCTATGAACGAACATTTTATCAAAAATGTTCGACATGTGAAACAATGTCACGCCGATGTTTAAATTGTGTTGAATGTGACTTTGTTTTGTGCGTTCGATGTGCCAATCTTCCTTACAAGGTTAAGTATGAGCAGGATGAGCATATGCTAACCCTTTCTTACGAGAAAAATGCAACTAATCCTTATTGGTGCCAAGTTTGCGAGGAAACAGCAGATCCTAAGGGAGGATACTACAGATGCAATGAGTGTGGAGTCACATTCCATACTGAATGTATACTAGGAAATGACTTCTATATGAAGGAAGGACAAATTTTTACATACTACGAATGCAAGGTTGAGATCATTCCTAACGATCGTCTCAGCCGACCCATCTGCGAAGAATGTAAAAGACGTTGTCAGTACAATATAGTATTCAAAACATCTGGTGATATATTTTGTTCGATCAAGGACATGTTCTTTCCAGATTTTTAGTGGGTTTTCAAGCGTTTTCTAATATTAGATATAATAAAAATATTGTTTTCTGATTCTTAATATATAGAAACGGTTACAACATAAGAATTGATAAGAAACTATTTTAGAACATACGTGTCATCAACACAATTGTTTCATGACGAAAGGAAAAAAAACAAAAAGCTTCTTTCACTCTTCTCTCCACTTTGAATCGATTTCGAAAATGAGTGGGATGAATCACTCCCAAATCAACTTTGGATCAACTCTCCCCGCCGATGAATCTTGGCTCATTCGCGAAGGTACACTCATCTTCCTCTTTTAAAGCCGTAGATTTTTTATGCTCTGAAACTGAAACCAAGCAAATTCGTCCATTTTTGTCTCAATCACTCTTCTTTGTCACCGGAGTTTCACCGGACTCTAAAAGATGAATTTGCCCAACTGGGAACTTTGAAATGCACATGCTCTTACTGAACACTTTGCGAATCTTTACTATAAAATACTAATACTTTTTTAAGGGTTTAATTATGTGTTTGATTTTATTATTTTAAAAACGTTTGTTCAATAAAAAAAAAATAAGTGTATACATAATTTTCATGGGTTTTTTAAGATTTCTTATTTGAGAAACAGTTATTACTCTTTCTTACTTTTTATTACTTTTCATTTTTTAAATAGATGAAATACTCATCAAAAACCTGCTGTTGTTTTCTTCTGTATTTGTGGTTTTCCTGATTATGCAAGTAAGAAAATTAGTAAACAAAAGTAAAACAAGCAAACAATTACACAGGATCGTGAAAGCAATAAGAACTGTTTTAAAACTCAATCACAAAAATTGGATTAATTTTCTTCCAAAGTATTAATCTGAAACATTCTATAATGCTAGACTTCTCCAGGTACCTTGTGACATTCTGAAATAACTATTCTCATGTGTCTAAAAGATTTAGAATGTGAAGAAACAAAACAAAAAAAGAACACAAAGGAGAACAAAAATCATTGACATATATAGATAACAAGAGGGAAAACGATAGTGAGGATGCTTGGATGAAACGCTAAAAGATCCAGTCATTGAACAAACTCTCTAAGAGACTAACACGATTTGAACATCCAAAATCCTCCAGCATAATATTATTACAAATCATAAATTCATGTACTAATAAAGACTTTTAAGTGTATGATTGATGCTCACACATTTCCCCCCTCATGGCTTAACGTGTTCTCTAATGAACTCTTGTACTTGCTCTGTTTCTCCTGTTAGCCCAGATGCTTCAGCGACTGTGACTTTGTTTAAGCAATGCGAAAAGAAAAACACTTTTCCTTCAATCCCAAGAGTAAAGTCATTGGCTATGTCAGCTGTTGAAATCACACTCCTCGAAACCCTAAGTTTCTCTCAAAATTACACATTCTTAGCAAGAGGAACGTCAATGAAAACTTATTTTCAGGATCTTTAGAAACAGATAAGAATCAATCTTACATTTCTTTCTCAATCTGCTTCCGGATGAACTCTTTTGTGTGCGTAGTTACTTTATCTGTCTTGTTACAGCAAAGCAGGACCGGGATCTTATTCTTAACAACGCTCGCATTGGTCAGAATGTCGTAAAGGTACCTGGAGAAGTACAAAACCATGTTTAAGTGATCATTTTTTAAGAGTCATTTTATGCCTAAGCAAAGCATCTCTTATGTGGTAGTTAATTACTCTGAAGCTGCCCGACAATTTGGGAGGAACTCAAGTGCATCTACTACAAACACAATAGCGGCTGCTCGAGGCAAGTATTCTTCTAGCTTTGATCTAAGCCGAGAGTGCCCAGGAACATCAACAAGATGAACAGGCTTTGTTTTCTGTCGTACACACGGCCATGTCTGTTTAGTCCACAAAAATCTTTACATTCTTAAACAAAACCAAAGCGAAGATCTTTCTTTACCTTAGTGTTTTCATTGTGGAGCACAAAGGTGCCTTCGTTAGGTTCCATTGACGTCACAGCACCCTGATGAGAAGATCCATCTCGAAGCTGCCACAAACATATAATGTAAATCAAACCATCTCATAATGAGCCAACATTCGCCAACTCGTTTCTTTCAGTGAGATATTGCAAAAACATCCAAAAATTGGAATACCAGTTATAAACCAAGAACATAGAAGCAACTTTACACTCAATGAGCTTATAATGGCACCTTGAAAACATCAAACTCCTCACAAACAAGAATGCAAGAAAATTATTTCAGTTTTATATATCCAAAATCATATCTCTGCCTACAAGATTCCCACCTAAGTGACATCCAGATCCTAAAATAAATCTCAAAACAACTTGAAAGAGAAGAACAATTTGATCTCTACTACTTAATAGAGAAGAAGAACAAGATGGTAGTTAATAAGAGAACACCAACAGTAGCATAAAGCTGATTCGGTGGTGTTTGTTTAACAAATTCAAATTCTTGACGCAACCACTGCTCCGCCAGAATTTTAAAATCTTCCAAGTTCTTCTCCATTTCGTTTACACAGATTTCGCTTTGTCAGCCTCAAAACATAACAATTACAAAAATTAAGCTCGAAGAAAACACAAGAAGCAGATGATTATGTAAATTGCAGACCAAATAAGTCTACAAAAATAAAAGCAAAACAATGTAATGATCAACAAGCAAAGCAACTCAAAAGCTAGAAAAATAAAACAGCTTCAAAGGGAAGGCAAAGAAACTAATTATCAGTTTCTTACAGGCATTTTAACGAATGGATCTTGTACAATCAAGAAAGTTTCCTCATAAGAAACAGCACATTGTCCAGCTCGTGTATATTCGAGAGTATATGAGTAAGAGCTCAATTTTATATAATTTTTGATATGTTGGGATTTTTACACTTTCTAACCCTTTTTATCTAATTGTTTTATAGAGTTTTTAAGTGTGTATTAGGAGATTTAGGTAGCTTTGGAGCTGAAATTGGAGTTTAGAGTATTTGGAACCTTTGGAATGGAAAAGAATCAGAATTGAAGAAAAGAAGGAAAATCTTGTGAAGAATCACCAACTCTAATCGACGAGCACATGCTCGCGGATTTCGGCCACCAAGCAAGCACATGCTCACCGCGGAAGTGAACAAAAAGAAGGGATTTACCCTAATGATTGCCGCCGACTTTTAAGGGCCCAGCCTCCTTCCAGCCGCCTATCTCCTCTGATATAAATACTCTTCTTAGTCTTAGGTTTTAGGATTATTATCTTTTATCTCTGCTTTTGGCTTTTAGCTTTTCAACACTTAGAAATTATTTTGTAAGGGAGAAGATCTCAAGCTACAATTTGGAGAAGATTTCTGAACCCTAGTACTTTTTATTTTTAATATCGATTTCATGCATTCTCTTAATCATTCTATTTTATTTCTTTCATCTTTGATTATGTCTGAGTAGATCTATTAGTTAGGTTAAGGTTTTCAAAGGAATTTATGAGCTAGGTTTGAACACAAATAGGAATCAAAATCGGTAGTCTTCATCTAGGGAGTTCGTATTGCTTGAATCGATTTGGCCAATCTGTTCATGATCTTAGGTTTATCTAGACAGCGAGAGTTGCTAGGTTGCTAGAAGAGATCTAGATGAGCAATTCATTCATTACCTACGAGAGTAGATGTATTGGAGAATTGTGAACAAATCAAACCTAATCATTAATGCTTGTTTGCGATTTCTAATGCCAACGAGAGTTAGGATTTTTAGGTTGCTAGATAAAGATATTGGTATCACGAGAGTGAATTAATATTATCTTCGTGTTTTGAGTTCTGGACTTGTTCTTAATAAAAACATGAATAGTTGTTTGACCTTGCTCTGAATTTCCTGCGAATTGCCTTGACCTAACGCTTGCTTTATTACTGTTAAAACCGATTTATTTTCACATCCTGCTAGGCACGATTTCTTACAACCCAATATTGAATCTCTTAGCTCTTGATTTTAGCTTATTAAATCATAGTGTGAACTTGGTCTTCGTGGGATCGACCCCTAAGTACTGCTACGAATTGCTGTGCACTTGTAGTAGGAAATAGGGTTTAAAACTCGTCTATCAAGTTTTTGGCGCCGTTGCCGGGGACCAAAATTTTCACCTTTGGTTTACGGCTAAGTCATTAGACTAAGAACACTACTGAACTCGCTTTCTTTTCTTCTCGTTTTTGTGTTTCAGGTGCATGTCCACAAGGATCACAAGGAGCAAAAACAACGAGGACCTTCTTAACTTGACAAACGCCGAGTTAGCAAGGAGAGAGCGAGAGAACAGAAAATGCAACACACCCGTTCAAGAAGCAGAAACGTCTGATACCGCCAACTCAGGGATGGGCGAACAAGCAGACATCGCAGCTCAGCTGCAACAACTTCAGACAGCCATGGAACAGCTTCGCTTGCAACAGGAGCAGCAACTCGTGCAACAACCGGCTTTCGGAGATAAGGACGCGGCACACGCCTACTACCAGGATCGATCCGCGATCGTGACTCCGACCATTCAGAGGCAAGACTATGAGATCAAGCCTCAGATGATTGCACTCGTGAAGCAGCACCTCTTCCATGGTCTGCCTGTCGAAATTCCGATGGATCACATCGAGAACTTCGAGGAAATTTGCAGCACAACCGGCTCTAATGGTGTGTCTCCAGATTTCTTGAAGTGCAAGCTTTTTCCCTTCTCTCTTGCGGGAAAAGCTTTTGGCGGTTGAAGTCTCTACCACCAGGCTCTCTAGCGACATGGGCTGATGCAAGATCGGCCTTCTTGGACAAATTCTACACGAAGTCAAAAACCGCAGCCTTAAGGAGCAAGATATCCACGTTTGAGCAACTTCCCGGAGAGACTTTTAATGAAGCTTGGGAACGCTTTAAGGAGTATAAGCGTGAGTGCCCTCACCACGGCTTTAGCGACGAGCAGCTGCTCAGTACTTTCTATGATGGAGTAGAATGGGACTACAGAAACGCCCTCAATGCCGCCAGCAATGGAGATTTCTACACCAAATCAAAGGAAGGAGCTCTGGAACTGATTGAGAACCTCGGCGCAAGCTCCAGCAACAAGTCTCCAGAATATGACAGAAAAAGGTCAATAGCGTGGAGTCGAAGAAAATAGATGAGCTCACAGCCAAGGTTAACCTTCTGCTTAAGGGAAACCAAAAATCGGTCCACTTCGTGGATGAGAATGGAGAAGAGCCCGTCGCCCAGGTTTTTGGAGAGGATACAAGTGATGATCAGATGGAGGTCAACTACGTGAATGGAAAAGGTTTCGGGAAGAACCGCGGTTTCACTAACCAAGGTTTTAACACTCACCCAAACTTGTCTTACAGGAGCAATAATGTGGAGAACCCTCAGGATCAAGTCTACCCTAAGCAAGGAACTCAGCCTCAAACGGGTTTTCAAAGAAACTACTCCAGCAATTATCAGAGCCAGAACCGGCCATTCATCCCCAACCAGAACTGATTTCAAGGAGGAAATCAACCTAGGCAGCCATACAACAATCCGCAACCCCAGCAGTTTCAGAACCCACAACCTCAGCAATTCCAGAATCCGCGGCCTCCTTCTCCATCATCCGAATCTCAAGACGAGCTGAAAAACATGATGCAACAACTTCTAGCTGGACAACAGAAAGCCGCAACCGACATCAATGCCAAGGTTGACACCATGTACGTGGATCTCAACGGGAAGTACGAAGCTGTGTGGACACATATGAAGCAACTGGATGTTCAGATTGCTCAGACCACCGAGTCCATAAAAAGGGCACCAGGAACTCTTCCTGGAAAAGTTGAGGCGCCAAGGAAGGAGTTTGTCAACGCCATTGAGCTGAGAAGTGGGAAAACACTCCAAGATAGATCAACCCTGCTCGGATCGGGTCAAGGCATGCATGAAGTTGGAGATACGAGCAACCACTCGACGCAGGCTGAATCAACACCCTCACCATTCGACATTTTAGAAGATGATTTAACCGAGCACCCTGGCGATTCATCCGAGCAGGTGCTCGGTCGGACCACACCACTTGCTTCAAAAGCCGCTGCGATTCCAGAAAGAGTGTACAGGCCTAAGGTCCCTTACCCTGTACCACCCAAGAAGTCTACAAGGACTTAGAAGATGCTAAGTGCAGAGAGATGCTTCAAGATCTTACCGTCAAGCTACCTCTCGCTGATGCAGTGCAAATGATACCAGCTATAAAACGGTACATGAAGACTCTAGTTTCTGGAAAAATCGTGGAGGAAGAAAAGGTGATGACGGTTTCAAAAGAGTGCAATGCTGTCCTTCAAAACAAGGTTGTAAAGAAGAGAGGTGATCCCGGGCGATTTGTCTTATCTGTCACGATCGGCATTATGACTTTCTCATGCTCTCTGTGCGACCTTGGTTCAAGCGTGAATCTCATGCCTTACTCGGTGGCCAAGCGTTTAGGTTTCACAAAGTTCAAACCCACGCGAATATCTTTGGTCTTTGCCGATCGATCAACCAAGCTTCCGAAAGGAGTGATAGAGGATATATACGTGTGAATAGGGGATACATTGATCCTGGCTGATTTTGTGGTTCTAGAGCTTGACAAAGAGCCGAAAGACCCTCTAATTCTCGGTCGTCCCTTCCTATGCACAGCTGGTGCGATAATTGACGTTCAGAATGGAGTAATTGACCTTCAGCTAGGCGATATGGTTATGACGTTTGAGATGGACAAGCTGCTGAAAAAGCCCATGCTGGATGGACAGACCTTCGTTGTGGAAGGTGTAGACGATGTCTACGAGGAGGCAGCTGAAGAAATTCTCTGCCCAGATCCTCTTGAAACCGCTCTCACCCTGGCTGAAAGGGAACACGGTTTCATGAGTGAAGAGGCTGACAGCCATGCCAAGATGCTAGATTCCAGCCGTAGGATGGAACAAATGGTGGCCTACATGAGTCTGGACGAAGGGGAGAAACCGGCAGAAACAGATGGAGCACCCGCTCAGATTCCGCGAGCACCTGCTCCGCCTCTCGTTCCGATTGACAGCCCCTGGAGCGAGTTGAAAGCTCCTAAATTGGAACTTAAAACTCTACCAGCCGGGCTCAGGTACGCATTTCTGGGAACAAACTCTACCTACCCTGTGATTATAAATGCCGACCTGAACAATGTAGAAGTAGCCTTACTCTTATGTGAACTTAGAAAGTATAGAAGGCTATAAGTTACTCGCTTGCTGACATTCCTGGTATTTCACCTGATCTTTCCATGCATAGGATACATCTAGAAGATGAATCGATGAGTTCTATAGAACATCAGAGGAGGTTAAACCCAAATCTAAAAGATGTTGTAAAGAAGGAGATAATGAAACTTCTAAAAGCTGGAGTAATTTATGCCATTTCTGATAGCACTTGGGTTAGTCCTGTTCATGTAGTCCCTAAGAAAGGAGGAATCACTGTCATTAAAAACGATAGGGATGAGCTAATACCAACTAAGACAATAACCGGCCATAGGATGTGCATAGATTACCGCAAACTTAATGCTGCAACTCGCAAAGATCACTTCCCTCTCCCTTTTATTGATCATATGCTTGAAAGACTTGCTAACCATCCATACTACTGTTTTTTTAGATGGTTACTCAGGCTTCTTTCAGATACCCATCCACCCAGACGATCAGGAGAAAACGACGTTTACATGTCCCTACGGCACGTTCGCCTACCGGCGCATGCCGTTTGGTTTGTGTAACGCCCCAGCAACCTTCCAACGATGCATGATGTCCATCTTTACGGACTTGATTGAAGACATTATGGAGGTGTTCATGGACGATTTCTCGGTGTACGGGAACTCCTTCTCTGACTGTTTGTCTAATCTGTGCAGGGTACTCAAACGATGCGAGGAGAAACATCTGGTTCTTAATTGGGAGAAGTGCCACTTTATGGTCAGGAATGGGATTGTGCTTGGGCATCGGATCTCAGAGGATGGGATCGAAGTAGACAAGGCAAAGATCGAAGTCATGATGAACTTACAACCACCAACCTCAGTCAAAGGAATCCAAAGTTTTCTGGGCCATGCAGGTTTCTACAGACGCTTCATCAAGGATTTCTCAAAAATCGTCAGGCCTCTCACACGCCTACTCTGCAAGGAGGTGAAGTTCGAGTTCGATGATGCATGCCTCGAAGCCTTCCATACGATCAAAGGAGCTCTCATCAGCGCACCCATTGTGCAACCGCCGGATTGGAGTCTTCTTTTTGAAGTAATGAAAGACAAGAAGCTCCATGTTATCTACTATGCTAGCCGCACTCTGGATGACACACAGTGCAAGTATGCCACAACCGAAAAGGAACTTCTAGCAGTTATCTTTGCCTTTGAAAAGTTCCGATCCTATCTAGTTGGTTCTAAGGTCATAGTGCACACTGATCATGCGGCTCTGAAGTATTTGCTGACCAAGAAAGATGCCAAGCCGTGCCTGCTCAGATGGATTCTTCTCCTACAAGAATTCGATCTCGAGATTGAGGACAAGAAGGGGATAGACAATGGAGCTGCCGACCATTTGTCTAGGATGCGGATTGATGTAGATACGCCTCTTGATGACAGTCTCCCGGAGGAACAGATTTTTTATGTCGGTATTTTTCAGAATGAGGAAGCACGTGCTCCCATCCAGCGAGCACCTGCTCAGGAAGAATTTTGCGCACAGGTCACGCACACCGAGCGTACTTCTACGCCTTGGTTTGCCGAGATAGCTAATTACCTAGCTGCTGATCAGGAACCGCGGAACTTTGCAGGGTACAGGAGGAAGAAATTCCTCAAGGACATCCGCCACTACTTTTGGGATGAGCCTTACCTGTACAAGCATTGCCCCGACGGAGTTTTCAGGAGATGCGTAACTGAAGAAGAGATTCCGGACATATTGTTTCACTGCCATGGCTCTTCGTACGCAGGTCACTTCGCCACCTTCAAGACGGTCTCCAAGGCTCTGCAAGCAGGATACTGGTGGACAACAATGTTCAGGGACGCACAGCGATTTGTCTCACGGTGCGATTCATGCCAGCGACAGGGGAATATTAGTAGGCGCAACGAGATGCCACATAATTTCATTCTCGAAGTTGAGGTGTTTGATGTCTGGGGAATCGACTTTATGGGCCCGTTTCCCTCCTCTTTTGGGAACGAGTACATACTCGTCGCGGTGGACTATGTGTCCAAATGGGTTGAGGCCATTGCAAGCCCCACTAATGACGCACGGGTCGTGATTAAGATGTTCAAGTCCATCATCTTCCCCAGGTTTGGTGTTCCACGAGTAGTTATCAGCGATGGAGACTCTCACTTCATCAACAAGATCTTTAAGTCTCTTATGCGCAAGAATGGTGTTAAGCATAAGGTCGCCACTCCTTATCATCCGCAAACAAATGGGCAGGTCGAGGTTTCCAACCGTGAAATCAAGAGTATCTTGCAGAAGACTGTAAGCACAACTCGCAAGGATTGGGCTTCTAAGTTGGATGATGCTCTATGGGCATACCGGACGGCTTACAAAACACCTCTAGGAACCACGCCATTCAACCTCGTCTACGGAAAAGCTTGCCATCTCCCCGTTGAACTGGAATTCAAAGCCTCCTGGGCAGTCAAGTTTCTCAACTACGACATCAAACCAGCTTCAGAAAGGCGCATGATGCAGCTACATGAGCTCCAGGAGATTAGGCATCTCGCCTATGAGAACTCAAAAATCTACAAGGAGCGGACTAAGGCGTATCACGACAAGCGCATCATGGCTCGCAACTTCGCCCCAAACGACCAAGTCCTGCTTTTCAATTCTCGCCTGAAACTGTTTCCTGGGAAGCTGCGCTCAAGGTGGTATGGGCCGTTCACCATTAAAGAAGTACGGCCATATGGAGCAATTGTTTTGATCAACAACAAAGGCGAGGAGTTCGTGGTTAATGGGCAGCGATTGAAGCCATATTTTGCCGACACACAACTCGAGGAAGGGGAAGATTTTCCCCTGACCAAACCTCCACAAGCCTGATCAGCTCACCAAGTCAAGCTAACGACTTAAACCAAGCGCTGAGTGGGAGGCAACCCACTAGTAAGTGTAATTATTTTCTTTTTATTTTTCCTTTTGCTATTAATTTTTTGTTTTGTTTTTCCTTGTTTCAGATAAAAAAAAAAATTGTGGAAATCGGCGATCCGATCCGAGCACATGCTCGATCCAGGTAAGTTTCCTAAAAACTTTCAAAACAGTTTTTAATCCCGCGGTTTTCTAAAAACTTTCAAAACAGTTCTCTATCTTTTGTGTATTTCGAGTTAGGATCATCATTATCTCGGTCAATTGATATGATTTCACCTGCTTTGCTTGAAAAACTCGGACTATAAGCCTTACATGCAATTTCACATAGCTTGGTTAGGTCTTTAATGGCGGATTCGATTTTGTTGATGCCTCATGCTTTGTGCTTTGCCTTATCGGTTTCCGGATGCATTATCATCACTTGAATGAGAGTTTGGGTTGTTAAAAAAAAAAACACTGATTGATTGACTGATGGTTTTACATCGGCGATTTACGATTTTCTCCCTTGAGCTCATATTCGTTGATTTTCGTTTTGCGCAGGTAATCATGGCTCCGAAACAAAGTCGCAAAGGCAAGGAATCAGTCCCCTCTCCGTGGCTGTATCCGTGGCCTCGTCCAGAAAACACGCTGTTGTCTTGCCGGACGACAACTTACCTCTTCAATCCGACGAAGTGTGAGATCAACGGGATGCATCATACTATAATCAGATGTTGAAGCTCACTCTTGCGCCGACGTGCTTTGTCTGCCGCGAAACTTTGGAGATGCTTGGACTGCACGATACCGTCACCAAAATACTCTCCAACGCCCAATGCCTTGCGTTCTCTTTTGAAGAGTCGATACTTTATCCGGAGCTTGTTCGTCAGTGTCTCGCTTCAGCACGGATCATTCACCGAGATCCCGAGAACCGGACTCTAGCTGGCGCCACGTTCATGTTCAAAGTCGGCGTATCCTTGATAATTCTGCGTATCCTCGAAGTGGTCATGGAAGGAAGAGGATTCCTGCTCATGCGTATGTCTTCGGACGTTCTCTTCCATAAGATTCAAGCCACACCTCTACTTTGATCTTAGTCATAGCCACATGCACGCATTGTAGGTAAGTGTTGTATATCTGGTTACTGACTGTTTGAGTTTTAAGTATATATGGGTTTTTGACTTGAATATGGCATGCAAACCAAGCAGGAGAAAGTTATGGAAATGTTCAGTTTCATGATGTTGGTAGTGAAGCTCAAGGATCTGTACTTGGTTTTGATGACATTCGTATTGGAATTGTCCCTGAGGAATCTGAGAGTTGGAGAGGATTAAGTGTAGTATTTGTAGCATGGTTTATAAGGAAATGAGGTTGTCTTCACAGGTTTTCATTTGGTTTAATGCTTTTTTTTTTTTACCTGTGATCAGACATGTGCTGCATGACGGTCTGAATCGTTTTGTTGCCTTGTAGACCGACAATCTCGTTTGCTTAAATAAAGAAGTTTTTTTTCTTTCAAATGAAGATTTTGCGGAAGTAATAAGAGTTTTAAGGTGAGAATAGAGGATGAACACAAGAGTTAAGAGATGAAATAGACATATTATTAATCAAGATGTACCAAATACACTTGGTTACAAGAGACTTAAATACAATGAAGAGGAGACAATAAAGAGGAGACAAGAAGTTAAAGCCACCTAAAGTTGAGGTAAAACCACCGAAAGTTAAGAGTGTGATACACGAGTTTTAACCCTTTATTTCCTACTGCAAGTGCACAGCATACGAAGTAGTATTTAGGGGTCGATCCCACGAAGACCAGTTTTCACACTTTGATCTAATGAGCTAAATTAAAAGCTAAGACAATTCAAATATGTTTTTGGTTTTTTTTTATAACTAGTAATGAAAGCGAAATCGGTTGTAAAGATAATTTTAACAAGCGTTAGGTCAAGGAATATCGCAGGAGATTCAGAGCAACGGATCAAACAACTATTCAGGCAGTGATTAAGCATAAATCTAGAACTCAAACACTAAGATAATATCAATCCACTCTCATGGTATCAATATCTTTGTCTATCAACCTAGAATTCCTAACTCTCGTTGGTACTAGAATTCGTAGACAAGCATTAAGGATAAGTTTAATATGTTCACAATTCTCCAATACATCTACTCTCGCAGGTAATGAATAAATTGCTCACCAATGTTCTTTCTAGCAACTTAGCAACTCTCGATGTCTAAGTTAAACCTAATATCATAAAATCAAGTGATCAACTCGATCTAAGCATTAAGAACAACAAAGGTGAAGACATCGAATTGAATAGCCTATTTGTGTTTAACCCTAAAGCTCATGAATTCCTAAGACAAACCTCAACCTAACTAAGAGATCTACTCAGACATATTTAAAGAAGAAAACAAAGAGATTATAGAGTTCATAATAAAAGCTTGAATAGATAATGAAAGCTGAAAATAACTTAATAAGAACTTAAGTAAAGCATAAATATAAACTTATAAGTACTTAAGTAAAGCATAAATATAGATAGTAAAAGCTGTAAATAAACTTGTAAGGACTTAATTAAAGCATAAATATAAATAAGAACTGAAAGTAAAACTTAAATAAAGCATAAATATAGAAGATAAGAACTGAAAGTAATAAACTTGATTAAAGCATAAATGTTTAAAGCTTAAAAGAAACTAATAAGAACTTAATAAAAACATAAACATAAAAGCTTAAAAGAGACTAGAAGCAATGCTTAGAAGCTAGAGAGGAGTGAGGGAGGAAGATGGTGTGTTTTGAGATTGATGTTGTGAGTCCATTATATAGGCCAAGGTGAGGGGGAGTAGGTGAGACGGGGAACGGTCGTTCTGCTTGGAGAACGATCGTTCTCCTTGGTCGATCCGTAGTAGGTGAGATGTGGAGTCGGGGAACGATCGTTCTTCGTGTAGAACGGTCATTCTCTAGGTGGTCGATCCGTAGTAGGTGAGACGGGGAACGGTCGTTCCTTGGAGGGAACGGTCGTTCTTCAATCTTGTCGGCAAGGTAGGTGGGATGAGGAACGATCGTTCCTTGGAGGGAACGGTCGTTCTTGGCTGGTCGTTCTTCTCAAAGAACGGTCGTTCTTCACTTTGTCCTTTTCTCGTGTTTTCCGCATTAACTCGACTCGAACATGTCCGTAAACGCCAAAATCCTTCGGAACTCCATGAAATCTGTAAAAAGACTCAAAACAATAGAAAAGACTGAAAAACTAACGAAAGATGCAAATCAAAACTCAAACCGAATATTAAAAACGAATCAAAATACGTTAAAAACACATAATATCAACTCTCCCCAACTAAAACCTTTGCTTGTCCCCAAGCAAAAACAGATATTTTACAAAGAGGAGAGGTTTGAAAAAAATGTGTGAAATCTCGTAAAACTTATAGGACCATACTCTAAATCAATTGCCCGTAAACTGCATTCGCAAAGTTCAGATCAAACCGTACTTCATTGTATTTCTCCATAACCGTAGTAAATAAATGAAATCTCATGATCAAGCAGAACTCAATATTTAACATTCATTAAGAGATGCGTATACTCTCACAAAGGGAATATCTAACAAGTTATGGTCTAGGTATCAAGGTTGGTATTTGGTGGCTCAAGTGTTTCGGTTTCTTTTAGCAGTATAAACGGATGCAAATCATTATGCAAAATCACAGTGAGACACGAACCAATTAGGAGGTACACAACTCTCCTTAACACTAATCCTTCTACCCTTATTTAACCAAGTCACAAACAAGAACATGATTTCTTTTAACGTTTCATGAATTTTAAAGATATTACCTTGACTTTCCCGGTTCCTTCTGTTTTCTTTCTTTCTTTCTTTTTTTTTCTTTTCTTTTTTTATTCTTTTCTTTTTTTCTTTTCTCTTTTTTTTTTATTTTTTTATATATCGAAGAATGGAACCGGTTAGTCTCTAAGATCTGTATCAAAAGAATTTCAACAATGTAAGCTTATTTCTTGAATGTGAATAAAATCTTCTACCCATTAAAAGTTCATTCTCTTTTGAAACCAAAATTTTCGATGAATATATTCAAAAAGAGATCACATTTCTAGACACATCCTATGAGTTTAATCAGAAAGAGACCACCTATTCTAGACACAGTACTAAAGAAAAGTTGTGTCGGTCCGTATACTCCATAGTTTTTGCACATGAATGCAAATGACAGTAAACGAAAAATAAGTGGGTTTCAACATGGAAATGGTAAGGGTGTGGTACTAGACTAAGGATAAGTCTAGTCATTTGGAGTTAGCAAAGATTGGTAGAAATGATGAAAAGAAAACTCCAAATGTAAAATCCAATACATGATTATCAACCCCTTAAGTGAGATAAATTAAGTCCATATTAAGTTCCGATAATTCGATTAAGTTCAGATGATTTGAGAAAATTCAGTAAATGATCAAGTTATGGATTTTTCTGCGTTTTCAAACTATCCTCAAACAATGCTAAACAGTCGTAAGGCAATGACATCGAACATGTTGCAATTCCAAAAAGTTTTAAAAATTTCACACAATATTTTTGACTCGATAAATATTTTTTTTTAATTTTTTTTTTGATTTTTTTATGATTTTATTTTTGAAAATCTAAACACACCAAAATAAAACATAAGAAATATATATTTTTAATTTTTTTATTTTTTGAAAATCTAAACACACAAAAATAAAACCAAAATAAAACATAAGAAATAAACATCCATAAAACACACGTTAGTACACAAATAAATCCCTCCCCCAGACTCGTTTTTAACCGTCCCGGTTTAAACAAACTGAAAGAGAAACCTGTAAAATAAAATAAAAGTGTCATAAAATAAAAATGGATATAACAAGGGTGATAGAAATAACCACAGCTCAGTGGTCGCTGGTGGAGCTATCGGTGCTGCTCTCTAGCCTTCATCCACTCAACCGATCTTGTCTCGCCTTGGTCCGCCTCTCATGGTCATCGCTGGAGTCGTCGCTGCTGTCATCTCCTCGTGTCTGCGAACCTGATGCACAAGAACAAGGTCGAATCTTCTGGATCGCTCCCCAGATCTTCCTCATCATCGAGTTGTTCTTCTTTTGCGATTTGATGATCCACTGGAGTTGTTGCGCGGTGTCATCTGTTGGAGGGCTCGGCGGTAAGCGGTATCTGTCAGCGCTGTGTGGGAGGAGTTGCTGTGGCTGGGCTTCTTCTTCTTCCTCGATATCATCTCCACCCTCCGCCATCTCATCATCACTCTCGTCATCAGGTTGCGGTGCGCGCAGTGGTCTATGTATCTTGCGAGGTCGCGAAACTTGTGCGACTTGCCCCGCTGGATCTGCTATCAAAAACTCCTGACCAACATCAAACTCCAAACTGTCTTGATCAATGAGAGAAGTGATACCTCTGTTCGGGAGTCTACAAAAACGGGCCACTCCGTCGCGCCCATAGAACTGGTAGACGTCCTTCTTGTTGAGGACTGTGCAGCGGATGAGATGGTCGATGTCAATACTCTCCCACTTGTTCAGAACTTCCTCCCCGGACAGGTCAAGCTGCGTGTGTTGGAAAATAGGCGTGAGGATGTTGCTAACATATAGTATCTTTGGAGGCCTTGTCTTAATCTTTACCAACATGTCACACAACACAGCAGCGTAGTTCTCGGTAGGACCGCTCGTCTCTGCGTACAACGGGATGAGATGCTTCACTCCATAGAAGAGCATCCATAACTCATCATCTCGTACAGCTCCCGATTCCTTCTTGCAGAAGAAGGTGTTGCTTATGATCTTCACCACAACTCTCAAAACCGGATTCCTGATCGCGGTTATCTTAGCGTTTCGCGGGATATACTGCCCACTAGCAATGATCGCCCAGAACTCATCCGCATCTTGTTTTCTGAACTTGGAGAACTTGACGTCTTCTCCTCTGTGGAAACCATAGATGTCGCAAATCTCGAAGAGGCTGTACTCGTAGTGCTTCTTGTTGAGGAAGGATGTGAGAGTACCCTCACTTGCCTTTGGGTTTTCGGGATCGGCGTAGGTGAGACGGCAAGTTGCGAGGAACTCCTTCACGAACTTAGGATAGATGGGCACGTTCATCTTCCACAGCTGTCCGAACCCAATGTTCTCGAACACAGTCTCTACATCCTCTTTCAGACCCAACGCCTCCAATGTAGCCTCACTACCCAACCGGTTAGGCATAAGCTTCGTTTGTCGCAAGTCCGACAAATACTTTGTGTCGTACACATCCCACTTTCCGGTTATGGGTCTGTTGAGCGGGTTCTTGTCACGCGTTGTCTTACGCTTCCTGCTCGTGTTGCTAGAGCTTCCCACTTCTCGTTGAACTCCGCTCATCCTTTGTTAATCGTTAGAACGGTTGGCAGAATCAGAAAGAGTGTGAAATATCAAGTGGATTGGAACCAAGAATCAACAAAAACCCTCAAAAATCGAAAGAGATATGGTTCATTGAAATTTTTTTTAGGTTTTGTTGTAAGAAAGAAGAAGAAGAGGAACGATGAACAAGAGTGAGAGAAGAAGGAAATCGATCGTTCTCTTCACTTAAAAATCGTGTTTTTCGGTTTAATACAAGTTGAAAACCGGTTTAGAATTGATTTTGGGGAAGAATTCAGACCTTGGAACGATCGTTCTTACCCCGGAACGATCGTTCCGTCGTGGAAAATGCAGGGAACGACCGTTCTAGGCGGAGAACGGTCGTTCTTCATGAAATGCGAGAAGACGGATGGATGAAGCGAACGAGCGTTCTCCCTTTGGGATCGATCGTTCTGACGTGTAGAACGACCGTTCTTTGTTAAGAACGACCGTTCTCTTCACTCCCAGCAGAGCGGTTTCTCGAACACTTAATAAAAGCCTGAAATAAATCTCAAACAAAACAAGAAACGTAAATAAAACAAGGAAACAAAATTCACGATATTTACAGGTTACCTGGTGGGTTGCCTCCCACGAAAGCACTTGTTTTACGTCGCTGAGCATGACGTTGGTGCCATGTATCAATCAGGTTCGGCTTGAGAGCTTGCTCCAAAACAGGCTCCGTCATCAGACATCCTTATGTTCAGAACTCTACTCAGCAATCCATTCACAACACCAATACCTTTCTCTTTCAACTCTGATGGAAGAATAGCTCTAACTCTAGAGAAAGGTTTTGGACAACCTTTGCACTTCACCTTGTAGTCAACCGAGTTTCCATCATATCCTTGAGGGATCAAAGTCATTTGAGGACCTCCCGTAATCTTTTTGTACGGGATATTTTCTTTTGTTTTTGCCTTCTCCCTAGATTTCCCGGGTGGTGGAGCAGGTGTTTGCGGGATCGGAGCGCGTGCTTCCTCTCTATCCACTGCTGAGATGCAAGAGGCGCGTGTGGTTGTTCCTATGGGAACGGCTTCGTAGAAGACATTCTTGTCAATCTTGGAAAAGCAGACTTGCCTGTTCGGCATATCGATGATTGCACCCACTGTAGCCATGAATGGTCTTCCAAGAAGTAGGGGCATGCCATAACCTTCTCTCATCTCCACAACCTGAAAATCAGTTGGAACTAGGCAATCCCCTATTCGGATAGGTAGATCGTGAATGCAGCCAGACGATGTTGTTGAGGAGGTGTTTGCAAATCGAAGAGTCATATGGCTAGGCTTTACCTCATAATCTTTCAACTTCTCTGCAGTTGCGTTTGACATGAGATTAACAGTAGACCCGGAATCACAAAGAGCTTCTTCGATTTTAACGCCTGCAATAGAGCACGGGACCAGGAATTTTCCAGGATCTTCAACCTTAAGCAATACCTTCAATGGTGGTGGAACTGGATAAGGCACCTTAGGAGTGTACACCCTCTCTGGAATCGCTGCATATTTCGGGGTGAAAGTGGCCTGTGTAGTCTAGCCGAGCACGTGCTCCGTGGTTGCCTCTTTTTCTTTTGCCGATTTTGAAGTTGAGGTCGCGGTATGGTGGAGCGCCTTTCCGCTTCTCAATTTGATGGCGTTGACAAAATCCTTCCTAGGTGTTTTAGCCTTTCCAGGCGGAGTTCTTGGTGTCCTCTTGATAGCCTCAGCCGTCTGTGCAATCCGAACGTCGAGCTGTTTCATATGAGTCCATACAGCTTCATATTTTCCATTGAGGTCCATGTACATTGTATCAACCTTAGCATTGATCTCAGATGCTGCCTTTTGCTGACCTGCCAGTAGTTGTTGCATCATGTTTTTCAGCTCGTCTTGGGAGTTAGACGCATGAGCTTGAAAGCTCTGATTCTCCACATAGCCTTCATTCACGTAGTTCACCTCTGTGTGAGTACCTGGTGTCTTCTTAACTGATTCAGTGATTTGTGCAATCTGAGTGTCAAGCTGCTTCATGTGAGTCCATGTTGCTTCGTACTTCCCATTAAGATCAACATACATAGTGTCTACTTTGGAGTTGATCTCTGCTGCCCCCTTTTGTTGACTTGCCATCAACTGCTGCATCATGTTCTTCAGCTCGTCTTGGGAGCCGGTTGCTGAATATGAAGGCTGCGGATTTGTGAAAGGCTGAGGTTGCGAGTTTGTAAAAGGCTGCCTTGGCTGATTCCCTCCTTGGAAACGGTTCTGATTAGGAACGAATGGCCGGTTCTGGTAGTTGTTGGAGTAGTTCTTCTGAAAACCCATCTGTGGCTGATTTCTTTGCTTAGGATAAGCCTGATCCTGCGGATTCTCCACATTGGTGCTTCTATAGGACAGGTTCGAATGAGTGTTGAAGCCTTGGTTGTTAAAACCGCGGTTCTGTCCGAAACCTTGTCCCGTCATATAATTCACCTCCATCTGATCATTACTGGTTTCTTCCTCATGGACTTGAGCGATAGGTGCCTCCCCATTCTCGTCCACAAAGTGGACTGACTTCTGGTCCTTTTTTAACAAAAGGTTAACCAAGGCCGTGAGTTCATCAAGCTTCTTATAGTCAACACTGTTGACCTTCTTTCTGTCGTACTCTGGGCTTTTGTTGCTGGAACTTGCGGCTAGGTTCTCGATCAGCTCCAGAGCTCCTTCATTTGACTTTGTATAGAAGTCTCCATTACTCGCGGCATTCAAAGCGTTGTGGTAGTCCCATTCTACTCCGTCAAAGAAGGTGCTGAGCAGCTGCTCATCATTAAACCCATGGTGAGGGCACTCGCGCTTGTACTCTTTAAACCGCTCCCATGCTTCATTGAAGGATTCGCCGGACTGTTGCTCGAATGAGGAGATCTTGTTCCTCAAGGCTGCGGTCATGGATTTCGTGTAGAACTTATCCAAGAAGGCTGCTCGTGCATCGCCCCAAGTTGGTAGAGAGCCTGGTGGTAAAGATTTTAACCACCGTGATGCTTTTCCCGTAAGAGAGAAAGGGAAAAGCTTGCACTTCAAGAAATCTGGAGGCACACCATTGGAGCCGGTTGTGCTACAGATCTCTTCGAAGTTCTCGATGTGATCCATCGGAATCTCAGCAGGCAGACCGTGGAACAGGTGTTGCTTCACGAGGCCGATCATTTGAGGTTTGATCTCGTAATCTTGCCTCTGGATGGTTGGGGTAACGATCGCAGATCGATCCTGGTAGTATGCGTGAGCCGCATCTTTGTCCTCGAAAGCTGGTTGTGCAATGAGTTGCCTCTCCTGTTGTAAACGAAGCTGCTCCATGGCTGTCTGAAGTTGTTGCAGCTGAGCTGCGATGTCTGCATGTCCGCCCATCTCTGAGTTGGCGGTGTCAGACGTTTCCGCTTCTTGAAAGGGTGTGTTGCGTCTTCTGAGTTCTCGTTCTCTCCTTGCTAGCTCGTCGTTTGTCAAGCAAAGAAGGTCCTCGTTGTTTTTGCTCCTTGTGCTCCTTGTGCTCCTTGTGGACATGCACCTTTAAACACAAAAACAAAGAAGAAAAGAAAACAAGTTCAGTAAAGTTCTTAGTCTAATAATTTAACTGTAAACCAAAAGTGAAAATTTGGTCCCCGGCAACGGCGCCAAAAACTTGATACACGAGTTTTAACCCTTTATTTCCTACTGCAAGTGCACAGCATACGAAGTAGTATTTAGGGGTCGATCCCACGAAGACCAGTTTTCACACTTTGATCTAATGAGCTAAATTAAAAGCTAAGACAATTCAAATATGTTTTTGTTTTTTTTATAACTAGTAATGAAAGCGAAATCGGTTGTAAAGATAATTTTAACAAGCGTTAGGTCAAGGAATATCGCAGGAGATTCAGAGCAACGGATCAAACAACTATTCAGGCAGTGATTAAGCATAAATCTAGAACTCAAACACTAAGATAATATCAATCCACTCTCGTGGTATCAATATCTTTGTCTATCAACCTAGAATTCCTAACTCTCGTTGGTACTAGAATTCGTAGACAAGCATTAAGGATAAGTTTAATATGTTCACAATTGTCCAATACATCTACTCTCGCAGGTAATGAATAAATTGCTCACCAATGTTCTTTCTAGCAACTTAGCAACTCTCGCTGTCTAAGTTAAACCTAATATCATAAAATCAAGTGATCAGCTCGATCTAAGCATTAAGAACAACAAAAGTGAAGACATCGAATTGAATAGCCTATTTGTGTTTAACCCTAAAGCTCATGAATTCCTTTGACAAACCTCAACCTAACTAAGAGATCTACTCAGACATATTTAAAGAAGAAAACAAAGAGATTATAGAGTTCATAATAAAAGCTTGAATAGATAATGAAAGCTGAAAATAACTTAATAAGAACTTAAGTAAAGCATAAATATAAACTTATAAGTACTTAAGTAAAGCATAAATATAGATAGTAAAAGCTGTAAAATAAACTTGTAAGGACTTAATTAAAGCATAAATATAAATAAGAACTGAAAGTAAAACTTAAATAAAGCATAAATATAGAAGATAAGAACTGAAAGTAATAAACTTGATTAAGCATAAATGTTTAAAGCTTAAAAGAAACTAATAAGAACTTAATAAAAACATAAACATAAAAGCTTAAAAGAGACTAGAAGCAATGCTTAGAAGCTAGAGAGGAGTGAGGGAGGAAGATGGTGTGTTTTGAGATTGATGTTGTGAGTCCATTATATAGGCCAAGGTGAGGGGGAGTAGGTGAGACGGGGAACGGTCGTTCTGCTTGGAGAACGATCGTTCTCCTTGGTCGATCCGTAGTAGGTGAGATGTGGAGTCGGGGAACGATCGTTCTTCATGTAGAACGGTCGTTCTCTAGGTGGTCGATCTGTAGTAGGTGAGACCGGGAACGGTCGTTCCTTGGAGGGAACGGTCGTTCTTCAATCTTGTCGGCAAGGTAGGTGGGATGAGGAACGATCGTTCCTTGGAGGGAACGGTCGTTCTTGGCTGGTCGTTCTTCTCAAAGAACGGTCGTTCTTCACTTTGTCCTTTTCTCGTGTTTTCCGCATTAACTCGACTCGAACATGTCCGTAAACGCCAAAATCCTTCGGAACTCCATGAAATCTGTAAAAAGACTCAAAACAATAGAAAAGACTCGAAAAACTAACGAAAGATGCAAATCAAAACTCAAACCGAATACTAAAAACGAATCAAAATACGTTAAAAACACATAATATCAGAGTGACACTCCAAAAAGGTGCTAGCTAGATAAGACTAATAATCATCAAAAATTGTCACAAAGAAAGTGTAGTCTTAACAATGTCACCTTGGATTACACTCCCCCTCAAGCTTAAGAGTTCTGGAATCACCCATGAACACTAAGCTTGGATTACCCATAAGACTCTACCTCATAAAAAACCTTAGTGAAGAAAACCACTTGGGACAAAACCTCACTAAGGGAAAAAGAGTGTAGATACTTATGGGCGAGGGGAGCATTGTTAGTTTCTGGCCATGCTAACAAGCCCAAGTCTGCCATAGATAGAATCACAGACCTTGGTGCTTGCTGCTTTGGTGAAGATGTCAGCTAACTGATCTTCACTTCGGGTATAGCATGGATGAATCGTCCCATCCAGAATCTTCTCTCGGACCTTGTGGCAATCCACTTCTATATGCTTCGTCTTCTAGTGGAACACATAATTTGAAGCAATGTGTATGGCCGCCTGGTTATCACAGTGCATTGTCATTGGAGTGGCTTGAGTGATGTCGAGATCCGAAAATAAGCCTTTAAGCCATGTAAGTTCATTCGTTAGCTTCCTCATTGCGCGGTACTCTGCCTCTGCTGAAGAGCATGCTACAACCTTCTGCTTCTTGGTCTTCCAAGTAACCATATTGCCTCCAATGAATGTGCAGTATCCAGTTGTGGATCTTCTATCCACTCTATCTCCAGCCCAGTCAGCATCACAGTATCTAACAATTTCTGTGCTTTCATGTCTTCCCATCCAAATGCCATGATCCAAAGTTCCTTTAAGATACTTCAAGATCCTTTCCACCATGGTCCAATGGTACTTTGAAGGAGTTTTCATGTGCTGACTGACCTGGTTCACAGAAAAACACAAATCAGGTCTAGTAAGTGTTAAGTAAATCAGCTTACCAACTAATTTACGATATAATGCAGGATCATTAAACGGCTCATCCTCCTTCTCCCCCTCTCAATTGACTTTGTAGCCATCTTCAAGGGGAGTTTTAGCTGGTTTGGCCTCCATGAAACTTGTTTCATTCAAGAGATCAATAACATACTTCCTTTGGGAAAGGAAGATGCCATCTTCACACCTACAAACTTCAATACCAAGAAAATACTTAAGTGCACCTAAGTATTTAATATCAAGGGTGGATTGGAGAGAGGATTTGATACATTCAATACCTTCCTTGTTGTCCCCAGAGATGATGAGATCATCCACATAGACAACAACTACCACAATACCTTTGGAGGACTTGTGAGTGAAGAGACTATGATCGGCTTCTGAACGCCTGAATCCTTGATCCCATAGAGTTCTACTCAGCCTATGGTACCAGGCACGAGGTGACTGCTTCAAGCCGTAGATAGCTTTTCTCAAACGCAACACTTTGCCGGGAGCAATTGAAGATTCAAGACCTGGTGGAGGACGCATGTAGACTTCTTCCTCCAGCTCTCCTTGCAAAAATGCATTCTTCACATCCACTTGCCAAAGATCCCAAGAGAGATTGGTTGCCAAAGACAAGACCACTCTCACAGTAGGTAACTTAGCAACCGGTGAAAAGGTATCCTTATAGTCGTTCCCATACGTTTGAGTAAAGCCATGAGCTACAAGTCTTGCCTTGTATCTGTCTATCTCTCCATTACTCTGATACTTGATAGTAAAGGCCCAGCGAGAACTAACAGCTTTCTTTCCCTTACGAAGATCTGCTTCATCCCACGTGTGATTCCTCTCCATAGCTCCCACTTCATCTCCAACAGCATTCTTCCATTCTTTCTTTGCAATCGCCTCTTCATAGGTTTCAGGAATGAGGTCAGACACAATCTTGGAAAGAAATGCTTGGTGTTCAGATGGCAAGAAGGCAAGAGAGCAGACAGCTTCAATCTCAGGATGAGACACTGCCTGACTATTGTAGTAGATCCAATTGGATGGAGCACGCCGAATCCTAGTACTTCTTCTCAGCTCAACCGGAGCTGGATCATCGACTGACTCTTTTGAGCTGACAATGGTGTCATCTACATCAGCTTGTTGAGGAGAAACAGAAGAGGGTGCTTCATGAGAAACCGGCAGCTCCCCCTCTTGGACAGCTCCGGTTTGATCCATCATTTGAGTAACCACTTGTTGCAGTATAGAATGTTCTTCATCCAAATTAACCTCCATAGGCTCCCCTTCATGAGCCGCTTCAGCTGGGGTTTGATTCATAGAGGTGGTGCTTGATCCTCCATGTGTTTGGTTGTTAATTGTCCTTAAATGATTCAATAAATGTCGGAGACTTGATGCGCAGTCTGAAGGAGACTGAGCAATGTTCTTGAGACCATCCCAGTCTTTGTCAAGATGATAGCTTTGCTCTTCAATAAACTTCACCTCTCTTGAAACATGGAGCCGATTCTTGGACACATCAAAACACTTGTACCCCTTTTGCGAGGTGGAGTAGCCAAGGAATATGCATTTGAGACTTTTGGGGTCCAACTTTGTTCTCTGTTCTCCTGGAAGCATAACAAAATAAACGCACCCAAAAACTTTCAAATGATCAATGGATGGCTTAGTTTTAGTCAGTACCTCAAATGGTGAGACATCCCCAATAACTTTGGTTGGGATTCGGTTAATCAAGTAACATGCTGTCATAACCGCATCCCCCCAAAAACGCTTAGGGACACTCATATGGAACATCATGGAGCGTGCTACTTCCATGAGATGTCTATTCTTGCGTTCGGCCACACCATTTTGCTGTGGGGTGTAGGGGCAACTAGTTTGATGTAGAATTCCATGTTTTGAGAGATGGTCTTTGAATCTATGACTCATATACTCTCCTCTATTATCTGTCCTTAAGACCTTAAGTTTGGCATTAAATTGATTAGTAATATAGGACTGAAAGTTCAGAAACGCATCAAATACACGATCTTTTGAGGGAAGTAAAGCAATCCAAGTGTATTTAGACTTCTCATATATAAATGTGACAAAATACTTTTGATTATCCCTAGATAAACAGGGTGAAGTCCAAACATCTGAGTGAACTAAATCAAAGCAATGTTCATAAATATTATAAGACTTTGGAAAAACTGTTTTGCAATGTTTACCAAGGATACAAGCTTCACAACTAGAATGATCATAAGAGACCTTAGGTAATAATAACTTAAGAGCACGAAAATGAGGATGGCCTAGCCTAGCATGCCACATCTTATTTAAATCAACAGAAAAACAAGAAGCGAGTTTAGCATTGCTTGAATGAAGGTCTTCTAACACATAAAGATCGTCCTTTGTTCTCCCTTGTCCAAACAATCTCTTTGTCTTAATATCCTGAAACCGTTAGGACTGAAAATAGCATGGCAATTGAGATCAGTAGTAATTTTCTTGACAGATAAAAGATTAGAGGTGAACTTAGGCATATAAAGAGCTTTAGATTGCTTATCAAACAGCTTAAGGTTCCCTATACCACTAACCGATACTCTATCTCCATTTGTTATAGCGACACTACCTAATGGATTCAATATTGCTAAGAAGCTCAGGATTGCTAATCATGTGATGAGAAGCACCATAATCAACAATGATCGATTTGCTTGGTTTAGAAAAGACATAAGTGATACCGGATTCTTTGAGAGAGACAATTGATTTGATGAGTGCCTCCAGATCAGATTTCCTCACAGCATCATTGTCAGCACCTCGTGGACCACCGTGAACCACCATAGCCAGATCATTGCCTCCTTCATGCACTTGTCCGGATGAGCTTGCTCCACTTGAACCTCCATGAAATGACTTTGAACCATCAACAGGTTCGGAGATATTGGACTTTGCATCCTTGAATTTGGTCGGCTTTAAGTGTGGGTGGAGAATCCAACACTTATCCTTAATGTGCCCCTTCTTCTTACAATGATCACACACAATAATCCTCTTCTCGTCTTGTTTGAAAGAGCTACGGTTAGCAACCTGAAGCTCCACTTTCTCTCCAAACAAACCGAGGGACCCTTGTTCTTTCTGAATTTGAGCACACACCTCTTCAAGACATGGAAGCTTTGGCACTCTCAACATGTGCTTCACAAGATCATTGTAGGTGGAGTTAAGGCATTGGAGAAGAACAAACACTTTGTCCTGCTCTCTTCTTTCGTTCAAGACAGTGGGATTCACAGTAGCTGGCCTTATCATCTCTATTTCAGCCCATAGTGACCTGAAATTCCCAAAGAACGCATTAAACTCCATGTCTGCTTGCACCAAAGTGTTGATAGAACGCTTCACTTCAAAGACGAGGGTGAGGTTTGAGATGTTGCCAAAAACATTCTTGAGAGTATCCCACAGCTCCTTTGCTGTGGTGCAGTAAGAGTAAGCCTCAAGGATTGGCATATCCAGAGACCCTTGAAGGGACGCCAAAACAAGCTGGTCTTTTTGAAACCATTTGGCGCTTCCAACCTCCTCAATACTTTCCTCTTCATCGCGTGGAACCTCATCTTCTTCAGGGTTGCCAACATGGTCCCATACTCCATGACCACAGAGTATAGCCTTAGTGGTTCTAGCCCAAAGCAAGTAGTTGTTTCCGCCCTTGAGAGTAACCGTGAGTGAGATGGACTTTGATTTCTTTGAGTTTTCCATGACTACTTTGAAGAGGAACTGGCTAAAGGAGTGATCTTTAGCTTAAGGAACCAATCTTCAAATCACAACAAGGAACTAAGAGAGAACCAGCTTCAAAATAAACTTTAAAGCTTAAAGGTTCGTCCTTTTGTTGAGAAAGATGAACAAGCTTCCAGTTTACAAGAGAACGTCTTGAAACTTAGTGGAACGGAGAAGAAATGATGAAAGATGGTAACTTTAACAAGAATGCTCCTAAGGTTCAGAGCCTCAGGTTTATGGATGTTAAAGCTTTGAGCTTGAACCGAGAGTGATGAAAGAGAGTGATTGAGAATGAGATTAATGAGAGAAAGAAACAAAGATTAAGATCAGATGCTCTGATACCATGAAGATTTTGCGGAAGTAATAAGAGTTTTAAGGTGAGAATAGAGGATGAACACAAGAGTTAAGAGATGAAATAGACATATTATTAATCAAGATGTACCAAATACACTTGGTTACAAGAGACTTAAATACAATGAAGAGGAGACAATAAAGAGGAGACAAGAAGTTAAAGCCACCTAAAGTTTAGGTAAAACCACCGAAAGTTAAGAGTGACACTCCAAAAAGGTGCTAACTAGATAAGACTAATAATCATCAAAAATTGTCACAAAGAAAGTGTAGTCTTGACAATGTGACCTTGGATTACATCAAATGTGCAGTTATGGTGTGTTTGGAGATTGTGGTTTACCGTCTTGCAGGAAAGCTTGGGTTGATATAACTTCAGATCTGAGAGAAAAAAATGCAAAAGTTACTAAGGTAGTTTTTCAATTAAGAGTGTTGTAAACATCTTGATTAACTTCTAATAAAGAGAAAATATCTGTGCACTGGAGTTTTGGTATATTACCTGTCTACTGTTGTAAAATAAGAGTTGTAGTATAAACAATTGACTTGTATTCATAAACGAAGGTTATACAATTATATTTATACAGTGCACAGAAGCCTATCCCAAACTAGATTAGGATCTATATATAAGAGTAATCATTTTTGCCAAAAAAAAAAAAAAAAGAGTAATCATTATTGCTAACTAGGTAATCCTTATTACAATGGGAATCCTAATCTTCATATGATTCCCTAATACTCTCCTCAAGTTGGAGAGTGAAGATCCTTTACACCTAACTTGGACACTAAGCTATCAAACTGAGGACGCCCTAATGCCTTGGTAAGTAAATTGGCAATCTGATCTTTGGTTATATCAAAGTGCATGGATTATCTCCAGAGGTTAGGTCATATGGAGGTATAGTACCTCCCACATATTGAACAAGTGATTTAGATTTTTCGGTGACGGCAGAGGAGTCTTCTCCTACTTTGGAGGCTGAGTCGTCCACCATTGAGAAAACTTCTAAGGAAAGAGAATCGAAGAAGATTAGCTCAAAGGTAAAAGTGAAAGAAACAGAGATCCGAAACAGAGTATGAATGTATGATTTTGGATTTTAGATAGACAACTTAGTTTAGGTTATTGGCTCTGATACCATATCAAAAAATCTTAATAGTTGTAAAAGGTTTTCACACTTAAGTTCATAAGAAGGCAATGCCTTGTAGACAAAGAGATACACAATGTTTAACATAACGTTATCACATAATGGATCTATAAAGACAGAGGCCCAATAGTTCTCCAATAGTTTCAAACGTCCCGAATGTGATTGACTCGGTGAATCAAGAAGAAAATGGGGAAAATTAACCAAAACTTTTTACCCGAACTTTTTTCTACTGTAATTTTCATACCCAAAATTTTAAAATATGTATTTTTAATTCGAGTTCCTTTTAAATAGAATTTCCTACCTAAATTAAAATAAATTTTTCAAATTCAAGATTGGCTTTAATGATATTAGTCAAAGCTTTTTTTAAAAAAAATCGGTCAATCTCTCCTTCTTTTTCTTTATCTTTTTCTAATTTTCTTCAACTTTTTCAGTTTTTATTAATTATTTCCATATTTGTTTTTTTTTAGTTTCTTTTATTTGTATACTTTATGTTTTTTATTACTGAAAAAAGAATTTTGTCAAAGAAAAATTAAAGAAAATAGTTCAGTAAGCCAAACCGAAGAAAAAATCTAGAAACTATTAAAAGAAAACTTTTTCTACTAAAAAAGAAAAAGAAAAATATAATGGTAAAATATTATAAATGACTTTAAAGCTAAACCCTTGGAGAGGGTGGTAATCATGAAGAAAGGAATATAGAATGTTTTGTTCACATGGAGAAGAATTTATTATTACTTTGCGTGAATATATAATATATGAATGGTATTAATACTTTGTGTAAGGAGTTTGCCTTATAGATAAAAGTAAAATAAATAAAAATGATAAAAATGTTGGTGGTCTATATATAATTGAATAAGTAGATTAGTTATAACAACTCATTCATATAACGTTCAACATTGTTATCTTTAATCATCAAAACTATTCTCAATACCATCCATGAATTCCTTCGACTACCTTCCTCCTTCTCCTTTCATATGCCCTGCCTTACGAGTCAGAGACACATACCAATTTCAAACCAAAAAAATTGGTGAGAGAACTTATATCATCATCAACAATTCGTATCACGTCTCTGATACTAAAGACGAGAATTTTTCAAACTCTCGCAATTCTTATGTTGGAGACAGGAAGGTTTTACGTCCCCACCATCTTCGCTTGTTTCTTGGGTGCAACAATAAAGAAGGCGAACAAAACAACTTAGACTGCGCCGCTTGTAGTTATAAAATTGGTACCAGCTATTATTTTTGCAACGACTGTGCATATCCTTACCACAAATTCCACAAAGATTGTGTCGAGTCTCCTCCTATCTTCATTTCTCCTTGTCATCCAAAATATCCTCTTCAGCTTCTCCAACAGATAATCGAATCTAGTAAAGAAGAATATTGCCACTGTTGTGGATATGAAACTCGGGGATTAGTTTATTATTCTTCTGTTTGTGATCTTTTTCTACATACTTTTTGTGCAAGAAAACAGGAGTTTTCGCCTATAAACAATCCAAAAAAGCATGAGCATATCCTCCACTACTTCCCAAGAAAAGCTTCACTTACTTGCGATGTTTGTGGAACTGATGATAACAAAAAGTGCTACTACTGTTGTCTTCAATGCGATTTTATTGTCCATAAAAGGTGCATCGACTTGCCACGTGTCATACGAATATTTTTTCACAACCATCGTCTTTCTTTTACTTATTCTCGTCCTTCCGGGAGTTGGTTTTGTGGACTTTGTCGCCGGAAGATCGATGAAAACTGCGGATCATATTCTTGCACAAAGCTTTGCGCCTATGCAGTGCACACCATGTGTGCTACTCTGCCTCGTGTATGGGCTGGTAAAGAGCTCGAGGACCAATATGATAATCTTGAGCCGTTTGAGGAGATAGATGATGATAATCTTATACGACATTTCAGCCACGCACACCATAGCCTGAGACTTATTGAAGATATTGAAAGAGCCTTTGATGCAAAACAACAATATTGTCAAGCGTGCATACTTCCTCTTTATGATGGTAATGTTTACACATGTATGGAATGTGATTTCGTTCTCCATAAAGCATGTGCAAATCTTCCTCGCGTAAAACGTACTGGGGTGCATAGGCACCCATTAATGCTTAAACCGATTCCTCCAGAAAGATATTTCTATTGTTATCATTGTGATCGCTATTCGTGTGGTTTCGTATACATGTGTGAACAGGAAGGGTGCATTGGTATATATGTGGACGTAAGATGTGCCTCCTTATCTGAACTGGTGGATCATCCATCTCATCCACATCGTTTATTCTTACGAGTAATTCATCAAAAATGTTCGACTTGTGAAACAGGGTCGTACCTAAGTTTAAATTGTGTTGAATGTGACTTTGTTTTGTGCTTTCGTTGTGCCAATCTTCCTTACAAGGTTAAGTATGAGCAGGATGAGCATATGCTAACCCTTTCTTACGAGAAAAATGCAACTAATCCTTATTGGTGCCAAGTTTGTGAGGAAACAGCAGATCCTAAGGAAGGATACTACAGATGCAATGAGTGTGGAGTCACATTCCATATTGAATGTATACTGGGAAACGACTTCTATATGAAGACTGGACAACTTTTTACAGACAATCATAACAAGGTTCAGATCATTCCTAACGATCATCTCAGTCGACCCATCTGCAAAACATGTAAGAGACGCTGTCAATACAATATAGTATTCAAAACATCTGATGGACATATATTTTGTTCGGCCAGGGAGGTCAGTGGCTTGCGAAGCTTTGTTTACCTTTAGACGTAAAAGAAATACTATCAAAATAAGATTTCTTATTTGTGAAACAGTTATTACTCTTTCTTACTTTTTAGGTACTTTTTTATTACTTTTCATTTTTTTAAATAGATGAAATACTCATCAAAAACCTGCTGTTGGATAGAGCCTGTGTGTAATTATGATTAATTGTTTCCTTCTGTATTTGTGGTTTTCCTGATTATGCAAGTACGAAAATAAGTAAACAAAAGTAAAACAAGCAAACGATTACGATCGTGAAAGCAATAAGAACTATTTTAAAAGTCAAATCACAAAATTAGATTAATTTTCTTCCAGACTTCTGCAGGTACCTTGTGACATTCTGAAAGAACTATTCTCATGTGTCTACAAGATTTAGAATGTGAAGAAACAAAACAAAAAAAGAACACAAAGGAGAACAAAAATCATTGACATCAAGAGGGAAACGATAGTGAGGTTGCTTGGATGAAACGCTAAAAGATCCAGTCATTGAACAAACTCTCTCTAAGAGACTAACACGATTTGAACATCCAAAAATCCTCCAACAATATTATCACAAATCATAAATTCATGTACAAATAAAGACTTGTAAGTGTATGATTGATGCTCACACATTTCGGCCCTCATGGCTTAACATATTCTCTGATGAACTCTTGTACTTGCTCTGTTTCTCCTGTTAGTCCAGATGCTTCAGCGACTGTGACTTTGTTTAAGCAATGCGAAAAGGAAAACACTTCTCCTTCAGTCCCAAGAGTGAAGTCATTGGCTATGTCAGCTGTCGAAATCGCACTCCTCGAAACTCTAAGTTTCTCTCTGCAAAATTACACATTCTTAGCAAGAGGAACGTCAATGAAAACTTATCTTCAGGATTTAGAAACAGATAAGAACCAATCTTACATTTCTTTCTCAATCTGCTTCCGGATGAACTCTTTTGTGTGTGCAGTTACTTTATCTGTCTTGTTACAGCAAAGCAGGACCGGGATCTTATTATTAACAACGCTCGCATTGGTCAGAATGTCGTAAAGGTACCTGGAGAAGTACAAAACCATGTTTAAAGTGATCATTTTCTAGGAGTCACTTTATGCCTAAGCAATGCATCTCTTATGTGGTAATTAATTACTCTGAAGCTGCCCGACAATTTGGGAGGAACTCAAGTGCATCTACTACAAACACAATAGCGGCTGCTCGAGGCAAGTATTCTTCTAGCTTTGATCTAAGGCGAGAGTGCCCAGGAACATCAACAAGATGAACAGGCTTTGTTTTCTGTCGAAGACACGCCCATGTCTGTTTAGTCCACAAAAAAACTTTACATTCTTACACAAAACCAAAGTGATGATCTTTCTTTACCTTAGTGTTTTCATTGTGGAGCACAAAGGTGCCTTCGTTAGGTTCCATTGACGTCACAGCACCCTGATGAGAAGATCCATCTCGGAGCTGCCACAAACATAAAATGTAAATGAAACCATCTCATAATGAGCCAACATTCGCCAACTCATTTCTTTCAGCAACTTTGTTTTTAAGATAATTAGAATGCGTGTGTATGAGGAAAGGAACACTCACTTGATAGAAGAGAACGGTTTTGCCACTTCCGCTAAGCCCAGAGAGGAGTACAGTGTTGGATTTCGTACGTCTGAACAAGCGAACTGCTCAAGGCAGAAAAAGTGACGACATTTGATTTTCTTTATATACAATCAAAGTGAAAAGACATCAAAAGATTGGAATAACAGTTCTAAACCAAGAACATAGAAGCAACTTTACACTCAATGAGCTTATAACATTAGATCAATCACAAGTCTAAAGTGGAACCATGAAGACATCAAACTCCTCAACCACAAACAAGATTGCAAGAAAATTAGTTCCGTTTTATATATCCAAACTCTATGTCTATAAAATTCCCAGCAGAATCCTAATATAAACCTCAAAACAAGGTCAAAAAGAAGAAAAATTTGATATCTACTACTTACTAGAGAAGAAGAATAAGATGGTCGTAAATAAGAGAACACCAATAGCGGCATAAAGCTGATTCGGTGGTATTTGTTGAGCAAATTCAGTTCCTTGACGCAACCACTGCTCCGCCACAATTTTGAAATCTTCCAAGTTCTTCTCCATTTCGTTTCCTCAGATTTCGGTTCGTCTGCCTCAAAAACATGACAATTACAACAATTAAGCTCCAAGGAAACACAAGAAGCAGATGATTATGTGTAATTGCAAGACCAAACAAATCTAAAAGGTAAATGCAAAACAATATGATCAACCTGCAAAGCAACTCAACAGCTAGAAAGCAAAGAAACTAATTATCAGCTTCTCTCAGGCATTTTAACGAACAGGTCTTGTGCACTCAATAAACTTGTGACCAGTTTGTCTTGACCAAGCCTCCCCTCTTGGCCCAATCATCTGCGTTCCATATTATGTGTAAATGGTTATATATAAGAAAATATTTATTTTAAAATACCTTAAGATAACATCAAAAAAATATTTAAGTAAAAAAAATAGCATACGAAAATGACAAAATAATATTTATGTTTAAAGATAATTAAACACTTAAACCAAAACAACATTCAATTAAGATAATCATTTGCATATTAAAATTCATGTCTGTAAAATACAACATATTTGATAGGTTCGTTAGCTTTTTCGTAGAGTGTTACAGAATAGTCGAAACCCACCACAGTACAAACATTTAAAAGAAAATATCTAACCTCCTCCACATAAACTGTTTTTTTTTTTATTCATTTGATATTAGTATCATTTTTATAATTTTTATTCTAAATTTATCATTATATAAAGAGAATAAACCAATTATTCAATTTTGCCAAATCTTATAAATTATGATCTTATCCTTTTAAAATTTGATATTAGAAACTCATCACAGTAATTTTTCATCCCATCAATTATCACACAATGAAGAATCACAACAAATGATGTTAACAAAAACCAAGACCCCCAAATTCATTAAATCCTTAAAAAAGAAAAAGAAAATCTTAAGACTTTTTGTTCTTGTTCTTCTTCTTGGCAATGCATTCAACAGGCAAACCCTAAAAAAACCGTTTCTTGTCCTACAATAATTGTAAACCATGAACTTCCTCTGAACCCATCTAAGAACCTTCTGGCTCGAAGAATCCATCCCTCTCTGCGAAAACCACTCGCTAGTGCTGCTCGAAGAGAAGAAGACGAAGACGAGCCACCAGGATTACAAGGGGTAGTAGTGGGGTTCCATTATCAATGGACCAGACACAAGCATTGTCGGAGTTGTAGTTCATGAAAGAGGCTACGAATGGTCCTTGTGACCAGTTTGTCTTGACCAAGCCTCCCCTCGTGGCCCAATCATCTGCGTTCCATAAACTACCATACATTCTCATGGGTTGGCTCTTTGGATAAGCCACACCCATTGCTTCCAAATTCTTGAATTCTCTAATTGGTTCCCCATCAACGTAGAACCTATGAAGAATTTAAACATATTAACCCTAAAAATTGTTCTTTTTTTGTCACTTCAACCCAACAAATTGTTCAATGACGTTTTTTTCAGAGAAAAAAAAAATTAATGACATATAATTATGTTGGGATTAGTTATACCGTTCAAATTATTTAAAATATAATTAACATCGATTTTCACAATTTATAAAATTAGCAAAAATAACTGGAAATCATCATCAGGTCCACTTCTCATCAGTTCGATTTCTTGAAAACACTAAAAACTGTTCACATCACTTAATGAACATATCAAGTTATCGTTTCCACTTTCCATAGTGAATCTGTGATATATATATATATATATATATATATATATATACTTACACTATGTGACTCGGATTCCAAAGAATAGAATAGTTGTGGAACTCAGCGGTGGGATCGAACCAAAGGTAGAATTGTTGCTCTCTATCACCTTTGCCTTGAGTGTAAACATTAGTGTGAAGTATGTATGGATCTCCACTAACATTCTTTTTTTTTTTAAATGAATGTTAAATTTATTCAAACAAAAAAACCATGTTTGCCACTTGTGCTACAATTTTCCGAAAGGATTTTAGGTCAAAACATTATGAAAACAAGGTATTAAAAATTTGAAAGTAAAAGAAAAGAGGGTGCTTCATCTTGTTGCAAACCATCGTTGTAACCCCTCATCAAGCTTGGACACACCTATATCCCGTAAAGAGAGAAGTCGGTTCCGCATCACTTTATCGATCTACTTTGCCTGCAGTAACTGTACCATAGGTGCTTCACCATGAACTCTATTGTTTCGCTCGCGCCAAATAGAGTGAAGAGCAGCTTGAAACACATATCTCAGTGATATGTTGTATTTTTAGTGTTTTTAAGGCTTTGTTTATTTTATTTTTATATGTATTCATAGATATTCTGGGGAAATTTGAGGTAAAAAGTTGAATCAGGCAATGAAGACTAAGAAGGGATAAAGAGGTGAAAAAGAAGGACATAAATGATGATTCGGAAACAATCCGAAGTACTTGAAAGATCGACTCGTACGGAGACCTTAACGGTATCTGATGAAGTTTATATCTTCTTAAAAGTTGTAGCCGTTTGAGTCAGCGTTCCAACGGAAGTGGTTTCATGTCATTTGGAGATATATTCAAGAAGTTATGGTCGATATACTGACCATATGATCTCCAGAACGACCATTCTCCAAGAGAACGACCATTCCACTAGAGAACGACCGTTCTTAGGGAAGAACGACCGTTCTTGCCCAAATCAAGAGAACGACCATTCCCGAAGGAGAACGACCGTTCTTGCTCTCACCTACCCTGCCGACAAATGTGCTAAGGAACGACCGTTCTTCCTTCGGAACGATCGTTCCCCGTCTCACCTACTCCACCTACTTCGGTCGATCATGGAGAACGATCTGTCACGCCCCTTTTTCTGAGGGTCGTGACTGTCACGCTTTATCCGCTAGGACACCAAGACTGGAGGGTTTGAGGCTCGGTTCGAAGGGGAGTGCAGGCCGAGAGTTGGAAAGACCCTTCGGAGTCAGGAAGACCGACCCGGTTGAGTTTGGGGTATCTTCCGCTGATCGTGGATCTGACGTTGAAGAAGGGACTAGGCCATCCCTGCACAAACTGGTCGGGAACTGGAGCCGTTTCCCTGATGAGCCCAAGGCAGGGCGAAACCAGTCGAAGTGTCCCGTAACGAGAAGGCTGACTCGGTGTCCAAGAGGGATATCGAGTGCCGCAGGTCTTCTGGAGAAAAGCCCGTGACAAGTGGTATCAGAGCAGGAACGTTGCGTGTTGTTTTCCCGAGTGCCCGAGATGGGTAGAGGAAACCTCTATCGGTGGCGATGGAAAAGTCGAGAGGGCAGTGGGGAGCGCTCAAGGGGAGCCAGGCTGCCGAAGACTGAGGCCAAGAGGGCCGAGTTATCGATTTAGAGTGGGGGTGGGAGTTGCCTCACAATGTCGCAACGTAACGATCGTGGGAACATCACCTGTGCACGAGGGCGTGCACGATTTTGGGTGGTGGAGGATGTCACGTCCCTTTTTCTGAGGGTCGTGACTGTCACGCTTTATCCGCTAGGACACCAAGACTGGAGGGTTTGAGGCTCGGTTCGAAGGGGAGTGCAGGCCGAGAGTTGGAAAGACCCTTCGGAGTCAGGAAGACCGACCCGGTTGAGTTTGGGGTATCTTCCGCTGATCGTGGATCTGACGTTGAAGAAGGGACTAGGCCATCCCTGCACAAACTGGTCGGGAACTGGAGTCGTTTCCCTGATGAGCCCAAGGCAGGGCGAAACCAGTCGAAGTGTCCCGTAACGAGAAGGCTGACTCGGTGTCCAAGAGGGATATCGAGTGCCGCACGGTCTTCTGGAGAAAAGCCCGTGACAAGTGGTATCAGAGCAGGAACGTTGCGTGTTGTTTTCCCGAGTGCCCGAGATGGGTAGAGGAAACCTCTATCGGTGGCGATGGAAAAGTTGAGAGGGCAGAGGGGAGCGCTCAAGGGGAGCCAGGCTGCCGAAGACTGAGGCCAAGAGGGCCGAGTTATCGATTTAGAGTGGGGGTGGGAGTTGCCTCACAATGTCGCAACGTAACGATCGTGGGAACATCACCTGTGCACGAGGGCGTGCACGATTTTGGGTGGTGGAGGATGTCACGCCCCTTTTTCTGAGGGTCGTGACTGTCACGCTTTATCCGCTAGGACACCAAGACTGGAGGGTTTGAGGCTCGGTTCGAAGGGGAGTGCAGGCCGAGAGTTGGAAAGACCCTTCGAAGTCAGGAAGACCGACCCGGTTGAGTTTGGGGTATCTTCCGCTGATCGTGGATCTGACGTTGAAGAAGGGACTAGGCCATCCCTGCACAAACTGGTCGGGAACTGGAGCCGTTTCCCTGATGAGCCCAAGGCAGGGCGAAACCAGTCGAAGTGTCCCGTAACGAGAAGGCTGACTCGGTGTCCAAGAGGGATATCGAGTGCCGCACGGTCTTCTGGAGAAAAGCCCGTGACAGATCGTTCTCCTTCAAGAACGATCGTTCCCCGTCCTACCTACTCCCCTACACCTTGGCTTATATATAGAACTCACTCTTGATGTATGAAAACACACTTAATTTTTATAAAACACAAACTCAACAAGAGTTTGGCTCTAGCTTAGTCCGGGTCTCGCATCTTCGGTGTCATAGTCGTTTGGCTGTATGAAAGTGCAGTTTCCTAGGCTCTACTCCCTGTGGATCGATACCTTGAAGTGCTACAAACGACATGCCGTTATGATTGCGGTGTTGTGCACGTTGAGGGTAATTGACGTGCCGAGCCTAAAAACTCGCACAATCAATTTGGCGCCGTTGCCGGGGAGTAGTTCGATTACCATCAGAGTTAGGACTTGGGCTAAGACTAGAGTGTTCTTCTTTCATTTTTTATTTTTCTTTTGTTGTTATTCTTTTCTTTTTTTTTTTTTCTTTTTTTCTTGTGATCTTGCACTCTTGGGCGTCGTTACTTGGAGTGAAGGAAACAATCAAGGAGAGTAAGAATATTCTGGGGAAATTTGAGGTAAAAAGGTGGAATCAGGCAATGAAGACTAAGAAGGGATAAAGAGGTGAAAAAGAAGGACATAAATGATGATTCGGAAACAATCCGAAGTACTTGAAAGATCGACTCGTACGGAGACCTTAACGGTATCTGATGAAGTTTATATCTTCTTCAAAGTTGTAGCCGTTTGAGTCAGCGTTCCAACGGAAGTGGTTTCATGTCATTTGGAGATATATTCAAGAAGTTATGGTCGATATACTGACCATATGATCTCCAGAACGACCATTCCCCAAGAGAACGACCATTCCACTAGAGAACGACCGTTCTTAGAGAAGAACGACCGTTCTGGCCCAAATCAAGAGAACGACCATTCCCGAAGGAGAACGACCGTTCTTGCTCTCACCTACCCTGCCGACAAATGTGCTAAGGAACGACCGTTCTTCCTTCGGAACGATCGTTCCCCGTCTCACCTACTCCACCTACTTCGGTCGATCATGGAGAACGATCGTTCTCCTTCAAGAACGATCGTTCCCCGTCCTACCTACTCCCCTACACCTTGGCTTATATATAGAACTCACTCTTGATGTATGAAAACACACTTAATTTTTATAAAACACAAACTCAACAAGAGTTTGGCTCTAGTTAGTCCGGGTCTCGCATCTTCGGTGTCGTAGTCGTTAGGCTGTATGAAAGTGCAGTTTCCTAGGCTCTACTCCTGTGGATCGATACCTTGAAGTGCTACAAACGACATGCCGTTATGATTGCGGTGTTGTGCACGTTGAGGGTAATTGACGTGCCGAGCCTAAAAACTCGCACAATCAATTTGGCGCCGTTGCCGGGGAGTAGTTCGATTACCATCAGAGTTAGGACTTGGGCTAAGACTAGAGTGTTCTTCTTTCATTTTTTATTTTTCTTTTGTTGTTATTCTTTTTTTTTTTTTTTTTTTCTTGTGATCTTGCACTCTTGGGCGTCGTTACTTGGAGTGAAGGAAACAATCAAGGAGAGTAAGAGTAAGAAGACACAACCGTCAAGCTAGCGACGTTAAACGCGCCGCTTGGGGACTCCCCCAAGCATATCCTCTATCTTTAATTTCGTTTTAATGTTTTAATAAATCTTCTTCCGGGCTATCGTTTGTTGTTTGCTTGCGGACAAGCAAAAGGCAAGTCCGGGGGAATTGATATGTTGTATTTTTAGTGTTTTTAAGGCTTTGTTTATTTTTATTTTTATATGTATTCATAGATATTCTGGGGAAATTGAGGTAAAAAGGTGGAATCAGGCAATGAAGACTAAGAAGGGATAAAGAGGTGAAAAAGAAGGACATAAATGATGATTCGGAAACAATCCGAAGTACTTGAAAGATCGACTCGTACGAAGACCTTAACGGTATCTGATGAAGTTTATATCTTCTTAAAAGTTGTAGCGTTTGCGTTGAGTCAGCGTTCCAACGGAAGTGGTTTCATGTCATTTGGAGATATATTCAAGAAGTTATGGTCGATATACTGACCATATGATCTCCAGAACGACCATTCCCCAAGAGAACGACCATTCCACTAGAGAACGACCGTTCTTAGGGAAGAACGACCGTTCTGGCCCAAATCAAGAGAACGACCATTCCCGAAGGAGAACGACCGTTCTTGCTCTCACCTACCCTGCCGACAAATGTGCTAAGGAACGACCGTTCTTCCTTCGGAACGATCGTTCCCCGTCTCACCTACTCCACCTACTTCGGTCGATCATGGAGAACGATCGTTCTCCTTCAAGAACGATCGTTCCCCGTCCTACCTACTCCCCTACACCTTGGCTTAGATATAGAACTCACTCTTGATGTATGAAACACACTTAATTTATAAAACACAAATCAACAAGAGTTTGGCTCTAGCTTAGTCCGGGTCTCGCATCTTCGGTGTCGTAGTCGTTAGGCTGTATGAAAGTGCAGTTTCCTAGGCTCTACTCCCTGTGGATCGATACCTTGAAGTGCTACAAACGACATGCCGTTATGATTGCGGTGTTGTGCACGTTGAGGGTAATTGACGTGCCGAGCCTAAAAACTCGCACAATCACTCAGGAGGAAGCGTGACACTTTATCTCTAGTTTTATCCACCAACAAAGTGATGATCTGATCCCAATTCGAAGTGTACTGAGATCCCAAAATTTTGTGCACAAGAGTAGACCAGATTTCCGCCGTGTAAGGGCAAGTGAAGTAGAGATGATCCCTGGTTTCAAGATTTGTCTGGCAGAGAACACACATGCCTGTTGCACCAATATTCGATTGCAACATCCGATCACCTGTAGAGATTCTGTTCTTGAGACACAGCCAAGTGTGAAAAGCATACTTCGGTGTTGAATAAGAGAACCAAACTGTTTGACACCAATCACCCATCGTGTAAACTGAGTGAAGCAGCTGCGATGTTTTCTTGGTGTTAAATTGAGCTTTGAATTCATTGTCTGAAAATTTCCAGAGTACCCTGTCCTTTTCGATCGAAAGCATCTGATGTCGGTTGTGATCAATCATATCCTCAATGCTATTGAGAACATTGGTATGATGGCTTCTCCTCCGATGATTAATGAAAACATGTCGCACCGTTGCAGACTTTTGAATACCTAAATCAATTTTCCCTCTATCACCAACAATATCGAACAATCGACCCAGCGGTGACCAATTGTCATACCAGAACGATGTCAACTCTGACAAACAATTTAGCCCGTTCTCGTATTTTTAGGAGTTTCTTCCAAGTCCAAGAGCCGAGAGTGGATGAATCATCAACAGACCAGAAAGAGCCCTTCCTAATCAAATAGCGACGTACCCAGTCAACCCATAGTGATGAGGTTGCAGAAAGAATCATCCATATTAGTTTCATACAGCTTGTTTCGTTTACTTCGACCAGAGGTTTTAGACCAACACCACCTTCATTCTTTGGTTTACAAACTTCCGTCCACGCAATCTTTGCCTTGTGCACATTTAAATCCGGACCAGACCATAGGAAAGCCGAGCAGAGCTTATCGATCTCTTTTAAACACGCTTTAGGGAGGCGGAAAGCTGACATCCAAAAATTGGTTAGACTGTGAATAACTGACCCAATTAACTGAAGTCGCCCTGCAAAAGTCAAGAATCTGGCCGTCCAGCAACTGATTTTTCTTTTAATATTTTCCAACAGAGGTTCATAGTCTTGAATTTTCATTTATTTCATCAGTAGGGGAAGGCCTAAGTAGCGCACTGGTAGGCTTCCCGTATCGAAAGGGAATTGATAAATAATTTCCGCCTTTCTCTCCTCTGAGACACCAGCAATGAAGAGTGTTGATTTCTCAAGGCTGATACCTAGCCCTGACACCTTAGCAAACTCAGTGAAAATACTCAGAATTCCCTCTATCGAATGTTGGGGTCAAAATCCCCTCCTCGAAGATTGACGGAACGAGAAGTTAAGGTCGAGATCAAACGGAACTTATCCCGAACATGGAACGGACAAGCTAAGGCTAACAGCCCACGACCCGTCCAAGGCATGAACCGGCGGCTGGGGCAAGGCCAGCCGCCGGGCCTTCGTCATCCATGACCGGCGGCTGGGACAAGGCCAGCCGCCGAGTCTTCATCCTCTACGGCCGGCGGCTGGGATAAGGCCAGCCGCCGGGTCTTCCTCGACCACCATCCGGCGGCTGGGATGAGGCCAGCCGCCGGGTCTTCCTCGACCACCATCCGGCGGCTGGGATGAGGCCAGCCGCCGGGTCTTCCTCGACCACATCCGGCGGCTGGGATGAGGCCAGCCGCCGGGTCTTCCTCGACCACCATCCGGCGGCTGGGATGAGGCAGCCGCCGGGTTCCTCGACCACCATCCGGCGGCTGGGATGAGACCAGCCGCCGGGTCCTCCTCGATCACCATCCGGCGGCTGGGATAAGGCAGCCGCGGGTCTTCATCTTGCGTCCACGGTCATTTCTCAAGTCGAGACTCATTATCGAACATCGTCCAGTCGACCGACCGTTAAAACGTAACTCTATGTCCGAACCGACCCGAAGATCATCCATTCGCATGTTCTGATTCCAAAGGCGTCCATAAAACATTCCCCGAAAGACCGTGGCGAACGTCCAGACGTCCGCGGACCTGTCACCGAAGCGCACGAGCCAAAGGCACCGGCGGCTGGCCATCAATGCCGGGAACGGCGGCTGGGAGTTCAAATAAAAAAAAACAGGCGGTTCAAATCTCAGAAAACGTACATACCATTACTCATCGGCGGGCCGGACTTGGGCCAGAATGCGCGGACGGATTAAGGAAGACTCTCGGGCCGGATATCGGGCCCAAAAAGCTTAGGTCGGCGGCTGGGAAGGAGAAACAAGGTCCCACATCGGAAATCTGAAGTCTTAGCCTCCTAGGATTGTCAGTATATATATGTACGCTCATGTAAGGGTAAAGACCATCCCAGATCCGAGTATTAGGAGTTTTAGCATTTTAAGACTATTCAGCTTTTGCTAAATTCCCTTGTACTTTCGGAAAATATCAATAAAATCTCCCTTTTCATCTTTTTTGCATTTTCGGTCCTTTAGTTCTTTATAAATAGAATTTTCGAGCCCCCATTAAATATAAGTTTTGACAGTGTGAGTTTCGGCTCTCACAGTTTGGCGCCGTCTGTGGGGACGAGAAATATTCTTAACCATAAGAACGAAAAGGATTCGGAACGACGACGATGACCGAAGAAACGATGGATTAGAGTTTGATGGATGGCAGCCGCGGCCGAACGATGACTTTCCAAGAGGAAGAAGCCGCTGAAATAAACCATCCACATAACGATCTGCTCGTGATCAGTCTTTCAATTAGAGGATACGAGATACCAAGAGTCTTAGTGGACACAGGAGGGACGGTAAACGTCATATTCCTGGAAACCCTTCGGAGGATGAATATTGAGACCCACCATCTCGTAACCCATCCAAAACCGTTGACTGGTTTCTCAGGAAAGACGACAATGACGGTAGGGACGATCCAACTCCCCGTGAAAGCAAAAGGAGTGGAGAAAGACACGAAGTTCTCGGTGATCGATTGCCCGCGAATCTGCGACGCAATGGGAACACCGTGGCTAAACTCAATGAAGGCCATCCCGTCCACTTACACCTATGCCTGAAATTCCCAACTCCAACCGGAGTGGAAACGATCTGGGACGGCAGAGAGATTCTCGGGCTTGTTTCTTAACAGAACACAGGCTGAGAAAGCCGGTAACCGATTCCCACCACTGGACAAAGTCCGAGAATGGAAGGGAAGAGCGGCAGCTTGCGAAACTCGAACAAAAACTACGAATAGAAGAATCCCGGGAAACGGAGAAGGATCCCCCGTGCGAGCCAGTGATTTCGGTCAACATAGACGAAACGAATCCGGAGCGATGTACGGAGATTGGAGCGAATTTGGAGGAGCCGATCAAGACGGAGTTAATCACCTTACTAAAAGAGAACGTCGGGTCATTCGCATGGGCAGCAGAAGATATGCCCGGGATTGACATCGGCATCACGAGCCATGAACTCAACGTGGACCCAACATTCAAACCAGTGAAGCAGAAAAGACGGAAGCTCGGACCAGAGCGCACCAGGCAGTAAACGATGAAGTAGATAGATTGCTCAAAGTCGGTCAATCATGGAAGTGAAATATCCCGACTGGCTAGCGAACCCGGTGGTAGTGAAGAAGAAAAACGGAAAATGGCGAGTTTGCGTCGACTTTACAGATCTGAATAAAGCATGCCCGAAAGATAGCTTCCCCCTTCCGCACATCGATCGATTAGTCGAAGCGACGGCAGGGAACAAGCTGCTATCGTTCATGGACGCTTTCTCCGGATATAACCAAATCATGATGAACCCGGACGACCGAGACAAGACTGCGTTCATCACAGATCGCGGGACATACTGCTATAAGGTGATGCCGTTCGGGCTAAAGAATGCCGGCGCAACATATCAAAGGCTTGTCAACAAAATGTTCGCCGAACAACTCGGAAGAACGATGGAAGTTTACATCGACGATATGTTGGTCAAGTCGTTGGAAGAGAAAGACCACGTGAAACACCTGCGGGAATGCTTTAAACAACTCAACAGGCACAACATGAAGTTAAACCCGGCGAAGTGCAGATTCGGAGTAGCATCCGGTGAATTCCTCGGGTATCTGGTAACCCATCGAGGGATAGAAGCAAACCCGAAGCAAATTAACGCCTTGATAGAGATGGCCTCACCAAAAACCAAGAGAGAAATCCAAAGATTAACCGGACGGGTCGCGGCGCTGAATCGGTTCATCTCGAGGTCGACGGACAAATGTTTGCCTTTCTACGACACACTCAGGGGAAACAAAAAGTTTGAGTGGACAGAGAAGTGTGAACAGGCGTTCCAAGAACTAAAGAAATACCTACCAAGCCCGCCTGTACTTTCGAAGCCGATCGAAGGAGAGCCCCTTTTTCTGTATACAGCGGTATCATCGACGGCAGTAAGCGGGGTGCTGGTCAGAGAAGATCGCAACGAGCAAAAACCGATCTTCTATGTGAGCCAGACCCTGGCGGACGCAGAAACCCGATACCCGCTGATGGAGAAGGCGGCCTTGGCAGTGGTGATGTGCGCACGGAAGTTGCGGCCTTATTTCCAATCGCACACGATCATTTTGCTCACGGTTTTTCCGCTCAGAACGATCCTGCACAGCCCCAGTCAATCGGGACGCCTCGCAAAATGGGCGGTAGAATTAAGCGAGTATGATATCGAGTACCGAAGCAGAACATGCGCAAAATCGCAGGTCCTTGCAGATTTTTGATCGAACTCCCGACCACAGGCGTTAGTAAGCCGACATCAAACTCGACGTGGGTTCTCCACGCAGACGGATCTTCATCAAAGCAAGGTTCGGGGGTCGGGGTCCGGTTAACGTCACCAACTGGAGAAATCCTAGAACAATCGTTCAGGTTACTCTTCAACGCTTCCAACAACGAAGCAGAGTACGAAGCCTTAATCGCCTGATTAAGACTCGCCCTTGGGCTCAAGATTCAGAGTCTACAAGCGTTTTGCGATTCCCAGCTGGTGGCAAATCAGTTCAGCGGGGACTATGAAGCAAAAGATGACCGAATGGAAGCATATCTCAAAATTGTCCAAGAGCTCGCAAAGCGATTTGAAAAGTTCGAGCTCACAAGAATCCCACGAGGAGAAAACGCCCCGGCCGATGCATTGGCGGCCCTAGCATCAACGTCTACCCCAGGAGAAAGTCGAATCATTCCCGTGGAATTCATAGAACAACCAAGCATTGATCCGCCGCAAGTCGCCAACCTCATACAACTCCCGGAATGCGAAGATGAGGAGGACCTCCGGAAGAAGAGTTAGCAACCGTTCCGACGGAAGAGTATGGCTCCGATCGCGGATGGATGGCCCCAATACGAGCATACATCATGGATGGGGAAGTTCCGACGGACAAGTGGGCTGCACGAAAGCTAAAGGCCCAAGCGGCCCGCTTCGTTCTCCTCGACGGCAACGTCTACAAATGGAGGATCTCCGGACCGTTAATGGTCTGCGTAGAAAAGGAAGAAGCAAGACGAATTATGGAGGAAGTCCATAGCGGGTCATGCGGAAATCACTCCGGAGGGAGAGCCCTCGCAATCAAAATCAAGCGGCATGGACACTATTGGCCAACCATGATAAAAGATTGCGAGAAATTCTCCCTCACGTGCTAGAAATGCCAGAGGCATGCGCAAGTGATCCATCAGCCCGCAGAACTACTCCCGTCAATCTCCGCACCGTACCCATTCATGAGGTGGTCGATGGACATCGTAGGGCCGATGCATAACTCGAAGCAGAAAAGGTTTCTACTTGTCCTAACAAACTACTTCTCGAAATGGGTCGAAGCGGACTCTTATGCCAGTATCAAGGACGTTCAAGTAGAGCATTTCGTCTGGAAAAACATCATATGCCGGCACGGAGTCCCTTACGAGATCGTCACGGACAATGGTTCTCAATTCATCTCCACTCGCTTCGAAGGATTTTGCGAAAAGTGGAAGATACGCCTGAGCAAGTCAACACCACGCTATCCGCAGGGTAATGGCCAGGCCGAAGCAGCCAACAAGACTATCGTTGACGGACTCAAAAAGCGTCTTGACGAGAAGAAAGGGCGATGGGCGGACGAACTCGAAGGGGTGCTCTGGTCCCATCGGACAACTCCAAGACGCGCAACCGGAGAAACGCCATTCGCACTGGTCTACGGTGCCGAATGCGTTATACCGTCAGAAGTAGACTTTCCCGGCGTGAGACGAAGGCTCTTGCCCGGACAGGAAGGCCTTAATCATCTGATGATGTTAGACGAACTGGACCTAATAAACGAAAGACGGGATCAAGCCCTCATCCGCATCCAAAACTATCAACAAGCAGCGGCCAAATACTACAACTCAAACGTGCGCCACCGCAAATTCAAGGAAGGAGACCTCGTCCTCCGCAAAGTTTTCCAGAAACACGCGGAGCCGAATGCAGGGAAACTAGGGCGCGAAATGGGAAGGACCGTACAAAGTAGTAAAGGTGGTCCGTCCAGGAGCATACGAGCTAGAAAACAAAGAAGGGAAACCAGTCCCAAGGACATGGAACGCAATGCACCTAAAGAAGTATTACCACTAGACGTTGTAGAATAGAACTACGAACCGGCTTGATCCCTGCATTCAGGGTACGTAGGCAGCTCGCCTTCCGACGAGTTCAGCTATTCATATTTTATAATTTTCAAGGGGGCAATGGGTCCGTATATACATACTCCCAAATTTTCGGAAGCAAATCAAGAGGATGGACGCTGGGACTTAGCATCTCATAACACATCCATAGCTTGAAAAGTTCCCCGAGGATATCATCCAGGCAAACATCGGAACTTAGCATCCCGAAACTTGATCCGGAAAACGAATGGACTCAGAAAAACTGCCCACGACTCATCTGAAATATGAACCGGCGGCTGGGATAAGTGCCAGCCGCCGGATCTTCTTCATCCGGATATGCCTCACTTCAAAAATCGCCCCTTGGCACACATAAAACCTGTCTTTTAGCAAGCATGCCACCGTCCGTTGCTGATCACAACGGGACGATCTTTTTAACCATGGTTCCCCTTACATCCCAAAGCGGATAAAACGTAGCGCGCTATACAAATTTCCGGACTAACATCCGAAAGGTGTAACCTGACATTCCGCGATCCTGGCAGGAAGCGTCTCAGACGATTCTATTGAGTTCATTTCCACTAAACGCCCCGCATAGGTAGAAAATGCAAAGCGTGAATCACTAAATGAACTCCTAAAACCCAGTAAACGCCAACTTGGAACGCTGGTCTTAGACATCTCACGACGAGGTACCAAACCGGCCCTGGTACGAGATCATAACTCGTCCGAAACTAGCAACTAAACCAAACTCCAAGCCCAGCGGCTAACTCCGCTGGTCGAATAACTCAAGGGAAACTCCTCCCGAACAATCAGGTCCGAGCGCCCGGAACAGCGCCCCGATCAACCCGACTAACCTAAGCAAGCAAAAAAACCAATACAAGGAAGGTCGAGCGCCCAATCCAGTCGGATAAACGGGCCGCCCGATCTCTTCAAATAAACGGCCAGCAGCCCGCTCCAAAAAAGCATAACCCGGCGGCTCGGACACGCCAGCCGCCGGCGGCTCGGACATGCCAGCCGCCCGGGATCGATCAACGTAATCCGGCGGCTGGGACATGCCGGCCGCCCGGGATCAATCAACATAATCCGGCGGCCGAGACATGCCAGCCGCCCAGGATCAATAGCATAATCCGGCGGCCGGGACATGCCAGCCGCCCAGGATCAGTCAACGTAACCCGGCGGCGGGACATGCCAGCCGCCCGATATCGATATAGCATCTCTCCAAATCAATACACGGCGGCCGGGTTCGTCTCGGACTAAACCCAGCCGCCCACGATCATTCAATCAGGATCCTTGTACAAAAAGAAACAGCGTATGGCAAGAGACAAATCTCGAAAGCTAGTTTTATTGAAGTCTCAAAACAAAAAGAATCGTTCCGACCAAAATCAGGCCATACATAGCATAAAACTATAAGCCAAAAACTCAAAAAATATAACAAGAAAGAAAAAAAACCACGCATGGTTAAGAATCAGAACAAACGCCTGGGCAATAGCAATATCAGGGATTCCGGGAACAGACTCGTTCGATCCCGATAGGTCAACCACCCCGAGAGAAGCAGCCTCCTCTCAACGGATCTTCCCTCGGGTATTGAAGCATTGTCATCCTTTTGGGCTGGACATAACTGAGAATCGATCTTCCCACGGATTCGAGCAATCACATCATCAAACCGAACTGCAGATTTATCGAACTCGTTCATCCATGTGGACAATTTCACCTTCTCCTCGTCCAAGGTGGGAGGATCAGTCCCCTGTAGCAAAGCGACAAGTTCAACATTACTCTCTATCTGAGCCAATCTACGTCCTGATTCCTTGCCTCAGACAAAGATCCAAGGTCTTCTTTCAGCGCATCCAAGAACGTGGAATTTGGCAACGGAAGCCTTGCGGCCATCCGCGTAAGCCCGTTGCACCTTCGAATTGCGCGCCGCTTTTACACTGCCCATCTGATCCTTCAAAGCATGTACTTCCTTAGCATGACGCGCATCCTTGGCCTCTTGACGGGTCTTAAACTGCAACGCCACTGATCTCTCCGCACGTAACGAAGCAAGCTCTTTCTCGAGCGATTTGGCCCGATGCGAAGATGTCGCTTCAAGTTCGTTAAGTTTCCTCCTCACCAGCCGAGCATCCTCCCGAGCTTCCTCAGCACGCCTGCGGATTCCACGGACAGAAGCGTCATACGTGCTGATACACTTGTTCACGGGAGACATGAACTGAAATAATAACAGGGAAGAGTCAGTATATAAAAAAAAAAAGGAGAAGAAAGAGGGAAAAGGAAAGAAGAATGGATAAACCGTCATCCCGCAAGGCCATATCCTCGTACTTCTCAGGCTCATCCAGACTATCACAAGAAGGAAACCTGAAACTAGCATCCGTGATCACCGAAAAACCTAGCGGACTGACGACGATTTTTACAAACAGCCTCAGGAAAAGCAAGCCCTGGCGAAGGACCTGTGCACGAGCCTCGGGAGGAGAGTTTTTCACTCCGGGGTCAGTAAGGCGATCCGCCTGCTTTTGGCGCAACCGGTTGTCTTCATCACTCAGACCGTAGGTGATCCCGCCAGC
>CM021246.1:1739238-1877094 GCA_010577795.1 Isatis tinctoria
AAAGTGACGAAATTAAAGAGAGAGAGAGAATTTATAGTGTGCAGTGTGCCGAAAGATATTTTGCATGTTTTTTTTTTGTGTGTATCAATTTAAAAGAGTTTGATCTTAATTTGAGCTAATTAACTACTTACTTAAAAAAAAATTCTTGCATTCAATCAAAGTGTGTTATAATGTTTTATGCAATATGTATATGATATGAAAACTGTTGAATGTTATGAAGGAATTTATTTGCAAAAATAACAAAGGGATAAAATTATAAATAAATAAGTTTTTTGGGCAAATTTTGAAAATACCCAAAATATTTAAAACTTAAGTCATTTTTGGAAAAAAAAATTCATTTATTTTCTTCTTAGTCTTCGCATCACATATCCAGATTTTTTCCAGACTTTCGATTAATTCTAGGGATCAATATGCCCTTTATCCACTAATAATAAGGCACCTCAAAACATCTCTGATGAGTCTTTAAGTTTAATCTTTAAAATAATAATATTTTAATATAATAGAATTATCTAATAAATTTTTGTTTTTTTAAACCAATTGAACCATTCAAAAAAAGACAAGTGGCAATAGAGTATCTTGTGATTTTCTTACAAGTTCTCTTTTGAGAATCTAGAGAACCTTATCTCATATTCTATCTTTTTATCATTTATTTTATTTTATTTTAAATTATGAAATATCAAATGAGAAATCTTTCACGGATCTACTCTAATCTAAACTTAAAATGACAAAACATCCAACATAAAATGTTTGCACACAGTGAATTGATTCCACGACTGCAATAAATTTACACCCTTATATTTAAAGTCGAGGCCATCATGCTACCATGCGCAACATAAACTCAATTGTTTCAAAAACCATTCAATTTCTTACATATGTATTTACAGAAAATACATCACATAGATTGGTAAATCATGTATAGACATTATTTTTCTTCATAAATACAATTTTGTGTCGAAATCTATACTGATCATGTTTGAAAATGTTGTTATGTGTTAGCGAGCTAAACTTTTGACTTTATTTTATTTTATTTCACAATTTTATATTTTTCTCAGGATTATTTAAAGTTGAAGATCTATAAGAAGTTTTAGATAATCAATAGATAATCCTTAATCGACTCATATACTCAAAGCGGAAATATTTATGTGATAAAACAAATCAAAAGCTGGATTGTACATACCTTACAAATTAGAGCGAAACGTTTCTCTGAAGTTGTTGAACGTAACCAATCACTCGTAAATCAAGAGTTTTGGGTTAAGGAGTGTATAAAATCTCATTTTTGTGTGCGCCACCCTTTTATTAACATAAACATAAGATCCCTATTTATAAAGAAAGTTGGGTACTCCTCCCCCTCTTAAAAACCCTACAATCATAATCGCGTGACGCGTCTATCATAAATATGACTCTAAGTAAATATTGGTCTGTTAATATTAATAAAAGTTTTAATACTTATTCATTTTTGCTTTATATATTATTTAAAAATGTTTATAGGTATTTAAAGAATATATTAAATTTTATATTATACTCTTATTCATATATTACATAATTGTTTTGTCTTTTTAATACATAATAATAATAGGATTGATAAAAAATTGTGCACCGCTTATTTTATTAAAATAAACATAAAATCTCTATCTATAATATTTGTATCTTTCCCCTTTATAAATTTTTTTGAATCATAATCGTGTCTGTCAAAGTATACTCTAAATAAATATTGATCCGTTAACATTATAAAACAAATTAATAGTTAGTCTTTCCTTTTCTTCGTCCAAAAAAAAAAAGTCTTTCCTTTTCATTCTAAATGTTATTTTAAAATTTTGAACACATATTAAAAGAATATATTAAAATTTATATTAATTTTTTTAATACAGTACATAATTGTTCTTTTCTCTTTAGTACATACAAGTAACAGGATAAAACTGATTTCTTTTAAAGAAAAAATGATGCATTAGAAAGATAACAATTTTTATGAAATAGAAGAAAAAAAATGACAATCATAAAACAAAGAAAGTATAAATTAACATTTAAAAGCTCAAATCTCTTACTTATATCCCATTTTTGTAAAGACCGACTATGATTAGGATTATAGAGTACGGTCGTGTGCATAATATTTTCCTATAGATAAATATTTCATGTACATTTTAATAAATAAGTGGCCACACACATGTACATAAACGGGACTTTAAACCTTATTAAGGGATGAAATATATGCGCTTATATATTATTAGGGATCGACCCTGCGCACTTGCAAGGTTCTTTGTCACTGGTGTTTTTTTTATCGACAAAAGAGAAAAAAGAAACCTAGATTCATATAACTAAATCGGAATTATAAAAACTACATGAACATAAAAAGATAGAAAATACGCTTACTTCTGACTAATTTATCTGTTTTTTTTTTGTTGATTGTTCGTAGGATCAGCGAGATTGAAAATATATTGAAAGATGATTTTCTTCACTTAATGAACTTCTTAACATTTAATATTTGTTAACATATAATTATTTCATCCTTTCCGCTAACTTGTTGTGTATGACGGTCATTGATTACATATTATAGTTTCAGTGTCACTGTGTCAGTTATAAGTTATAACCTGATACGCCCTACTATATAAAACTTAGCTAAACCACTCAGTAACTATTTTTTTTTTTTTATCATGTAATTATATTACGTCGTGTTTTGATGCCAAAATTAAGAGTTGGAAAATGAGTTTTAGAGAGCATGAGAAGTCTAAAAGTAATGCATATCTTCTTTAATAACCGACTAATACTAGTAGAGAAATGGTGGCACAAAAGAAAAAAGAATCAAAAGGGTTTGATCGTATGTAAGCAACTCCTCCATTTGTTTGTCCTTGTCCAGAGGCAGATAATATTAATGACTAGAACATCAAATCCTCCTAAATCTAAAAGACATCAGAGAGATCAAATCCTTAAGTTTAATGCAAATGCATTCCCAATATGATGAGTCGGAGTTGCAGCAAGCAAAGGAATTCAAGAGTCAAAGTGTGTAAACTGTGGACCTTTTAAGTACTATGTTGCATAAAATGTATAAAGGCAATCAATCATAACTTCAAGATAAACAAAGATCTTCAATTTGAACCAAGATTTCAGACTGAAACTTGAAACAATAAACCGGAAAAATTATATTTAGTTGTCATAATATCAAACTACTTTTCAGTATAAAAGCATTCTTGTTCTTAATGCGATGCCATAGTTTCTTTTTATAGCACTTATGATTTATCTTCTGTACAATGTTTCACATACGAATCCACATTCATTTAAAATTCATATAACCTCTTCTGTTTCAATCTTATGAATTGATTAGAAAAGACATGAGACATTTCCTTGTTAAGAGATTAAATATTTTTCCACCAGAGAGATTCACAATCTAAGTCAGCCACGAAGTCCATTAACAGACTGTGGAGGAGCTGAGTTCCTTCTCCGGTCTGTCTTTGGTAAATGTTTAGACATTATAGATTCCTACATCAAAAATAAAATAAAAGATTGTAAATTTTGTTATGTTTCTGGATGATTATAGTACTTGAGAAATCTAATAAGTAATAACCTGTTCTTGAATTATGCTGCGTGCTTCGACAAGTTGTGCTTCAAGTTCAAGTTCCCTCTCTGACGCTTCTGAAGTAATGGTTACTTCTTTTTGTGCGTCTACTAATTGACCCATACGTTCCTTCATTAACCCAAATAAAAAAAAAAAAAACAAAAAAGGAAGATGTTAGGTACATACAAAGCTATAAAATAGCACAAGTTTAGGATGTTTACCTTGATGGAAACCATCTTAGAGCGCAAACTATCTTCTATTTGACCTCGAGCCATACGAAAAGGTAGGTCGAAAACGTCCTGTCCATTTAAGAGATTATTTTTTTCTTTTTGATACTGTTGTTTTGGTTATTTATGCAATGTTTATAAAATTGAATCTGCTTGTAATGAAATTTATGTACCGTCTTCCCGCCCAGAGGAGACTGAGAAGGGTCTAAGCTCTGTCTACCATTAGCATTCAAGAAAGAACGCATGTCTCCCTGTCACAATGATCATAGTCTTCATTAGGAAAGTTTTTTTCCAGATGGTAAGAAAAAAGGAAAAGCAATAACCTGTGTGGATCGCAATAAAGCTCTCAAATCAGTGTTCTCTGCGAGCAGTTCTTGATTTTTCGCCTCGTATGCATCCACCTGAGAATATCATATTACAACAATTATACAAGTACGTTTCATCCAATGTAAGGCATGAGAAGCTGTGATATTGTCATGGTAGTTACAATCTTTTTGTAGAAATCAGAATCAGCTTTCTTCCCGCTCCATGTTCCACGTTGTCTCCCTTCTTTCTGCACACGAAAACGTTAACCAGGCGAAAGCTGCTACTCTCAGAAAGCTCGATGAAGTCATTTCAATAATCCAAGTAGTACCTGGAGTAGATTCATAATTTCCATGCCTGATCTTGTTTCCTTCTTTTTCTCCATCAACACTTGGTTTAACCTCTCCTAAAAAAACTCAATCGTTTGCATGTTCAGTTTCTTAAGATTCAAACGTATATTGCATACACTTGAAACTAAAGAGAGTGAACCTAAGCATACCTGTAGCTTTATGTACTCTTTTTCTTTTTTCTTTGTTTCATGCAATTGTTGAGTCTTGACTTGCTTTCATATCAGCATTCCAAAAGTCTCTAAAACTGAGAAATCCAACTGGTGAAAAGGGATAGATAAAAAACCTGGTTAGCAATAACCATCCGCTGAAACTCATCTCTCTCTTTCTGAAGCTTCTCATTCTGAGCCTTTAAAGCCGCTGTGTTTTTGGCTTCCGTTCTTGTGACAGAACCAAGTTCCCTCTCCTTGGATTGCAACTGATTCTCAAGCCTTTCAACTTTCGCCTCAAGTCTCGCCATGTCGGATAAAAGCCTGTAGTAAACAAGAAATTGGTTTTTTTTTTTTTTTTTTAAAGTTCTCAAAGCCGACATCAAATGAAGAAAAATTCAAGAGATACAAGAAAAGTAACAGTAACGTTGTGTCAGAATTTTTTTGTCTTTTTGTCCCCCAAAAGGATTTTACTAGAACTATACTCTAAACACACACATAAAACCAAAAACAGTGATAAGATTCTTTATACACATAGCATGATTTAGATGATCAGATCACATAGTCCATCTGCTTTAGAAGTATAGAGCCATAGATTTGACTTATAATAGAAGCAATACACATAGTCCATCTGCTTTAGAGCCATATATTTGACTTATGATAGAAGCAATACACATGAAGAAGCCAGCTAGATCAGCTTAATACATGCAATAATTTCACAATGCACATAGAAAAATCAAAGCCAGAAACGATTCAGGTAAAGACAAAAATAGTCACCGTTGTCTCTGATCATTAGCAGATTCTCTGAATTCCACATCTCGTTGCCTCTGCTGAATCAAAGCGTATATGCAATTGCAAGTTCTCGCGATCGAAACCTAAATAACAAAGTTTATCGAATCAGATTCACGAAAAAAAAAAGAAGCCAATTCAGAGATTAATAAACGAGAAAGACGCACAGGATCGGTAGCGAAGAGGTCGAGCGAAGCTGAGAATCCATAAGTGACTAAGCTCTGGTTTAAGTACTTTATACAGTGCTCCAAGTTATCGACATCGGCAAAACTATGCTCCCTGATCGATAAACAGAGTCAAATCTCCATCAAACTCAATCTCTAATCGAAGAAGAAGAAAACAAAACCCTAGAAATGACGAGAAAACTCACCCGATCGGTGAAAAACCAAATTGAGGCGTTAACTGCAGAAGAAGCAAACACGGAGAAAACACAATGAACCTTAGAGAGAGATAGAGAAACGGAAAAATCGCGAAGCAGTGTCAGGTAAAAGAGTTAGGGAGAGAAGTCGTACTCTGAAATCGAATTCCGGCACAGTCAATGACATCGTTGACCGTAATACAAAACGGATCCGCCGTGAACTTGACGCCGGAGAAGAAGGAAGAAAAGACAAAATAAGCTTTTCACCTCAACAGAAAAAAAAATATGAAAAAGTTAAGTCAAAGGGAGTGAATGTGTGTCTCTCTCGGATAGATCTATCTTGGGGGAGTGAGCAGAGAGAGACAACTCAATAAAATTAATTTTAATAATTATTGTTTATAATTGTGTACGTTACGGTGCACTCAATTATCCCGTGTTTCTTCACGTGATTAGTTGGTGATGCGATTTATTTCGCGTGTTTGCTTACGTGGCCTCTTATTACTGGTTGTCTTTATTTTCTTCGAGTCTATCGCATTACTGAGTATAAACCAACTTGCTCGACTATTGAGCGGGAGATGCCACGTAGGATTACCACCGTTTACTTTTCGTTGGAGTCGTGCACAGCAATATCTTCTCTTTGGAGTAGTTTTATTTTCTAACATTGGAATGACTCCAAAGTTACAAAATTTGCAGAATTTGTTTTTTTTTTTTTTTTTTTTTTTTTTTGCAAACAAGTTTAAATTGGTTCCAAGGTTGAAAAAAGAAGAAGAGGGTTTAAATTGATTCTCCACTGATGCAAAGTATGAGTTGGACAGTCCAACTTGGACAGGATAAACTACTGAATCCATAATAAAATATGTCTCATATACTATTACTGATATATATATATATATATATTATTATATTAACACATGTTATATACTCTGCTTCCTACGTCAGGTTACCAAATTATTATTTGTTGTTTGACACTAGGTAAATGGAAAGATTAAGAAAAAAACAGAGACACAAACAAACAAGTGAAATCTACAAAACGTATTTTACATTTACATCTTTATAAACCATAGCCAAATCCAAAATGTAAACTCCTACTCAATCTTGCGAGTTTCTGATTTTCTATCTGTTGTTCCCTGAAGAACAGCAAAGCAAACAAATCAAAAGTAAATATATGCGAATTACTCTTTAATATCTCTACTTGCTCTTTGAGGGCTGATAATGAATCCTATTCATTAGACGCGAAAGCTGATCTCTTGAAGCTTCTCGAACAGTGGTTGAATTCTCAAGATAAATACACTACGAAGGGTACTGCATCGTTTTAAACACCAATGCTCATTAGTAACTTAACACTCTGAAGATCAAAAATCGTTAAGAAAAAAAAAAAAACAAGTGAAGTGACTCACATAGAAGAAACACCATTAGCATTAAGGAAACAGTGAGTTTGATCGGATGAGTAAATGGTAAGCGTATCGGATTTTGGAAGCAACCCATCTTGTCAAAGAGCTGAGAAAATTTGGTAAAGAGGTAAGTAATAAGTTACACTTTCCTATAATGAGTAAAGCTGTTAGAACAAACTGATTGTGAGAACTCACCTGAGTATGATCAGGAAGTCTCTGCATCCACAATACAGGCTTAGTCCCTTTCACTTTAGGAGTGGCTTCGACGTGTGTCACCAAACTCTCCTTTTGTTCTTCTTCTTCTTTTTCATTATCACCAGGAACTATAATCCTCAAGGAACTGAAATTTGGTGAGCTCCATGTTCTTCTTGTCCCAACTGTTTTCTCAGCCTGACGTATTCTAACATCTGCATTTCCCGGTTTCACGTTTTCTTCAATGTCTACGACACATTCAGAGCCGTTACCGTTGCCTCTAACTTCAGCTCCATTCGACTTGATGCTGCTGCTCTCACTACTAAAGCTATGTGAGGTTTGAGAAGAGCCAGAGAGAAACATGGCCAAGTCGTCTCGCTCTTCTTCACTGAGATTAACCCAACGGAGAGGTTCTTTTCCATTCTCACGGTAAGCCTCTTGCAGAGAGGTCTCCACGCGATGAATCTGGTTCTCGATAGCGGCAACAAACTGTTTGTGCCGTGTCCATGTAGAATCATCGCCACACTGTCTATGGCTCAATCTCACTGCTTTCTCAAACTCCTCCATCTGATTCACAGTTTCAAATTTTCAGTTATCTCAAAGAAAAGAGCAAAACTTTTCTTTACAACTCCACATGAGCACATACTAAAGGTAGGATCATTGTGCATAAGATCCTCAAAGTTACCAACTTGCAGTAACCAAAAACTCAATTAACTTGAAGAGAAGAGAAAACACAAAACTTTTCTTAAAACCTCCACAAAAACACACACACACACACACACACACACACTAAATCGAAGATGATTCAAGAAACATTACTGTGCAGAGACTCCAAAACACTACCTGCCATTTTGCTGTACCCAAAGCTGCTTGAAGTTCCTTACAGATCTCATCTTTCTTCTCTCTAATCCACAATCTATAAGCAGACTCCATTCTGAAAAATAGTAAAAAAATATTAAAAAAAATTGATCAAAAACGAGCAAAACAAGAAGAAGATCATAATCATAATTGCATAAGCTTAAAAACAGAAAATCACAATCTTTTTCAAACTCCCTTCAATTAAGCTAGACTTCTCTTAAATGAACCAATAATTTAATGAAATGCGAAATGAGAATTTACAGAGAGACCAAAACCATAAGAAAACATACATATCTGCAGATTTTTGAACTTCTTCAGCTGCGGAGAAGAAAACATCCTTTCGCCATAGATCGAAGCTGTTAACTACCATCATCTTTTGATCTTCCACAGAAGAAAAGAGAGAGTCAAAAAAGAAGTTACGAGCAAGAGAATCACTTCTCGGATATGATTCTCAGTTTATCCAAGCAGATTCTCCTCTCCTTTTGAAGAACTTCTTCTTCCCTCTCCCTAAAATCTTTTTCGTCTTTTAAGATTTCTTTCTAACATTAACTGAAATAATAAAGAGCTGTATATTTTTGCTACAACCAACTTGTGTCTAATTGTACAAACGTGGCTCGTTATTATAAGGAGATGTGGGAAGTTAATATGCTCTTTGCTGCAGACTATTACAGCTCTGCATTACGATGCAAGAAAGCGACAAAAATGTAAACCTGGAAGTAGGCCCACTAATTTGCTGCCACCAGCAGCCACATCAATTTTCATTCTTCTTTTTTTCCTTTTTTTTGCAATATAGATTTTCCAAATTTACTTTATAATATCGATAATAATATGCCGACAAGAAAATGATTATAATGTGTAATTATAGGAGTCAAATGTTGATGAGTCGAATGGCATTCAGAAAGTAGCATGCGTGAAGCTTGCGATAACAGTTTTACATAATAAAAGTTTGTGGTCAAGAACATCTATGTAAAGTAATTATCTAAAGAAACTATATATTTTAAAGTATATTAAAACATATGTTTGTTGATTCTTTTTTTAGTTAATTATCTGTCATGACACACGCTTATATAATAGCATAAACAATAAAATCCGGCTATATTTGTTTTTCTTTTACATGCGTGATATTTGCCACATATATATACATTTTGTTTTACTACTAAACAATGGTATTTGTTCGCTGACTGTGGTTATCATATTCATATTTTAAACAAAAAAAATTGGAAACTTGGATCTTAGTCACACCCTCTATATGATGTGGTTTCAGTTTAAACCACTAAACCTAATTTAACCACCATGGCCTTTTTAAACCTATATTTTTAATACTAGATAATCCACTAGAAATTATGAATATTTGCCAATACTTTATAATAAACAAGTTAAATAAATTTTAAGGTAGAGATACATACAAAAGAAAAAAAAAACTTAAAAACATTTGAAATTAATATTCATTAATCTGTTGTCATCTGACATTATTGTCAATTCGAATAGTCTCTCAATAAAATAAGAAACACATGAACAGGTGAAAAAGAATAAGACCACACAATGCACAGTGTCTATTGGTAGAGAATCTGGCAATCTGCATTGCCAAAAAGATTGTGGATCAGGTCATGTACATTAGGGATCAAATGTGGATATGAGATGCTAGAATATTTCCATCTCAGCTTCCAAGTTCTCCCATAGCATAAAAGAATTATAAAAATAGGTAATCTACAAATTTTAGGTTCAGAGAGATGTGATTGATGCTTAACAATGGATCTTTGGAAAGTAATATTTATAGTGGAAGATATCATGATTGCTCGAGAACTAAGTCCCCGCGTAAGATGTGAGTTCCAAGGAAACTTGGTCTCAATGTCATTGTTTTTCTCTGCAACACCAACATCTACAGGGGAGAAAAATTTATACAGAAACACAACTTTGGAAAAGAAAAAACCAGAGGAAAATCTCATCAGGACTTTACCTAAGGGAATGGCATCATCAACATCGCTTCTTCTTTTTTTTACCCTAGTTACAGCCTACAGTGAAGGGTTTCAAAAGTTTGCTGATAATAATAGTCCAACGTTCAAACTTGATAATTTCACTGATTGTTCCGCACATATTACAAATTTATAGAGCATTTCATAACTAACTTTAGCAAGAGTAGCCCATTAAGCATTACATAAGCCCACTCTAAACAAAAACAATAAAACCCATTTAAAACCCAGTCGACCCAAATGACCTATTCTATAATCGAGAGTTTGTCGACGGAGAAACAGAAGGTGACGGACGACGCTAATTAGGTTGCAAGTGTTATTATAATCCAAATTGAACTAACGCAGACTATTTAATTATTTGTTTCTAGAAATCTTTTAAAATTAAGGAGACACATTTCACTAAAAAAAAAATCCAGTTCTTGTTCTGGCTCAGCTACAAGAACATGAATCAAGAATGGAGGCAATCGTTCTGCTCTTTGAACTCCAATCCCATTTCTGCTGCAATTCTTTAGGGTAAGACCACCACGTCAAGATTCGAATGATTGGTTATTATTATGAGACCCAACAATAAATGACAATCCAATGTCAACGACCTTTTCAGACATGAGAAAAAAAGAAGACAAAACATAAGCAATGATCTCTTTCATATATTATACAAATACAAGAATTCGTAGACTCGTCTGTTCTCAAGAATGGAGTAATACTTGTGACTTTAAGCTCAAGCTCTGAGAGGAAATTAACGTCACCTAAAACCCAATCTTTACAAATTAGAGACCAATAAGGTGACGACAAAATCTACAACTTCCTCTGTTTTTTCTCTATCTTCTTTTTTAACTCAAATCTTTCTGACAAACCTCTGTGTTATTTACTTTTTTAGTAGGTATGGATTAAGTAAGATCAGAGGTAATGAGTTTGCTGAAACGGCGCAGACACGGCCATCCATGGGCGGTCCAACATGTTCGGTTGCATTGATGATCCAACGGTGAACCCAGTCGACTGTGGAGGTCCCACCGTTGTGTGTTGTTGCATTGGACTGCTCACAAGAAAATAGTTTCTGTTAACACATTATTTCAATGGATCCATTACAAGACAAGGAATCATTCTCACCTGAAGGACAGAGATAAAGGAGATGATTCAACAGGAGCGTGGACACGATTCTCGTCAGGGGAGAGCAGAGACCAGAAAACTGTAAAATATTCAAAAAAACCGATTCAACAACTTTTCTTGGAGAAAACGTAAACAAAAATACGCTCAAGTTTAATCATACGCACCTGATGGTTCCCGATCGTTATTAACCATGGGGCAAAAGACAAAATTCTGCATTGTATACAACCAATTCAGTTGTGCAAACAAACATAAAAAGAGATGATTTTGTTGTTTTTTTCTGTATTGGATTCATCACAACTTTCAATGGCGTCTAAAAGCTTACCTCGCTCATGTCCTGAGATGCATTGCAGACCATCTCTGCAAAATAGATCCTTGCAATGTCAATGTCCAATTTGTGAAATCGTGACCACGCATCTACTCTACACGAGGGAGTGATGATACTTACCCAGTTTAGGAGCACTTGGTTTTACAGCCAGCGTCAAACCAAGAAAACATTCATCTTGTTTTGTGTTGAAGTCCCAGAGATTTAGCTCAAGATTAGGCATCGCCGCTGCTGAATACAACAAATTATTTAAGGTTACGAAAGCAGAACACATGAAGCAGAAACAATAAAAAAAGGCTCACCCATATTGTTAAGCCTTAACTCAAGGTCATGTAGAGGATACGAAACCTGCGTAGCCATCTATTGGCGATATATCAATACATTTTCTTCAACTATACAGAGAGAGTATGTGAAATAGATTCAAAAGAAGTAAGGGGATATTCAAATTACACTAAAAAAGGGATGGTTTAGCGCCTGATCAGCAGTTGGTCGTTTCAATGGATCCCATGAGCAGAGTCGCTGTTGAGTAAGATATATCATACAAGAAATCAAGATATTGAAGAAAGATACTTTCTTAAGAACTGGAAGATATATTTACAGGAAGAGTAAACACAAGGACTCACAGTGATCAAATCAATAGCTTCAGGAGTAGCATTGGGAAGTAGATCAGCAATCCGTGTCTGCGGAAACTGTTCACAAGAAATTCAAAGAGCAAGTTCGATATTAAAATACAATGATTCTTTAATGAGCACCTTCATTAAGATTTCGTACCTCTGTGTGACTGATACTCATAATCCGAGATATGCTTTTTGCTTCAGGGAACGTAGTCCAATCCGGCTTGCCAAGAACACGGCAAATCTTGTATAATTGATCTATCTCACTGCTCATAAGAAAATCATTATATCAGTGTAAATAACACAAACTTGAGAAAACAAGCTAAAATGCAGTATCAGATTTCAATGTTCTGATAGAATCACTAGATGTTAGATCTAACCACGCATAGATTAAGTTTAGCATTTGGCCAAAGCAAAAAAAGAATTCACCTTTCACCAGGAAATAACGGAGAAAAAGCGAAAAGCTCAGCCAATATTGCCCCCACTGCCCACATGTCTGCAGTTCTTTTAAATGTTAGTCTCTAAACATTTGCAAAGCCACCAAATATTAGCCACGGTCTGGATTTTTGATATGACTCTAATGTAATGTGATGAAGCACAAAAATATTGTTACCAACTGCAGGAGTGTATGACGAAGACTGTAGCAAAACTTCTGGAGCTCGATACCTGTTGCAAATAAGAGCCAAATATATAAGCTAATTAGTCTATGTATCACCCTGCCAAACCAATATCAATCACTTACCAACGTGTGGACACATATTCAGTGTAAGGAGGCATAGATGCAACTTCTCTAGCCAGTCCAAAGTCAGCAATTTTCAGGATATTGTTGGTCACCAGCAAATTCTCTTCAGAACAAAAGGAAACACAGTTTTTTTAAGTAAGACATTCAAAGAATAAAAAAAAAAACAATTGAAAATAAGCATGACAAACATACATACCTGGTTTCAAGTCCCGATGAAAATAACCATTTTTATGCATGTGTGCGAGGCCTTGAAGCATCTGAGACATAAAACTTCTTATTTCTCCCTCGGAGAAAGGTCGTTCCCTTTCTTTCATCATTTGGTACAGATTGTGGTCCTAATCACAATCATAATCCAAGATCAATGAGAATATACCAGTACATGAGTAAAACATCCTACAAAGGAAAAGAAAGCGAGGATCATCTCTCTCTCTACCATGCACTCGAAGATGAAGAAAAGCTCGTTATGTTCCCTCGCAATCTCCTTCAACTTTATGATATGAGGATGGTTTAGCTTACGAAGAGCCTGCAGAGTCAAAAACTACATTAAACTCTGAACACAAACCGCATCAGTTGATTGATTTAAGAATCGATACAACACCTTTACTTCTCGCAGATTCATGCACTCTTCCCAATAATAAAATTTTCTCTTCATCTTCTTAACAGCAACCTAAAGGAAACATATAATAAGACAGCTCATAGAATTAGCCACCCACATAGTAGATGAGTGGAAAAAAATATTATCTTTTTCATCATCAAACTTACAACTTCATATGTTTCCAAGTTCACGGCCTTATATACACTTCCACATGTACCATCTCCAAGCTCTTCCAGAAACTTATATCTGCACAGAGCACACAAGCCTTTGTCAGTTTCTGTCCGCATGAGTCCCAAATCAATATGCGCAACGAAGAAAAAGGCCAAACCTTTCCATTATTCTCGGCGATTACGATGATAAAAGAATCGTCAACAGATCTCTGATAACCTCCACCTTGAACAGGTGTGTTGTTGTGTCTAATCTCTTAAAACTAGCTTTGCATAAACGGTTTGCTTCTTCTTGACTGTAGCATGAAATACAGATAGTAAACAGGAACCAGCTTCTCATCTTTGGACTGATCAAAAAGCTGAAAAGTTAGCAACATAGTTTCAAAAAGGCAGCTTCTACAAGCTGCTGCAATCACCAACCTTCATCCAAAGGGTGGAAGAAACTCAGGCGGACAAAGTTATCTGCAAAGCAAAGGAGTAATTTTGATATTAAAAAAAAAAAACAGAGAACTCAATTAAAAGTTTTGGTTTTTGTTGTTGTTGTTGTTCACCAACGAACCACTTTCTAATTTTTTTTATTTTTCTGAGGGAAAATCAGAACATAAATCTAGATCGGTTTCAGAATCTGAAGAAAGTAATTTCATTTAGCAGATATGATGAACAAACAAACCCCTTTAAAGACATGGCTATATTCTGCTGCAATAACTTCTCAAAACGGTATTAATTCGAGTTCGTCTCGAGAAAAACAATCACAAGGATTTACGCCGGAAAAAGGAAAGAATAATCAGAAGGATGGGGCAGAGGAAAAAAAAAGTTAAATTTATTTCTTTCTCCTGTAAGTTTTATCTCAATTTGAGATTAAAAAAAAAAAACTGAAAACCAATAAACAAGAAGGGGAAAAAAGACAGATCAAATCAAATATTGTAACAAAGATGTTATTATACTATATAAAACAACAAAAAATATGTTTTTTTTTTCTTTCTCCATCCATCAATGGAGGAAGAAAAACTTATACGGACAAAAGAACAAGAACAAAACGATTGCCGATTGAAAACGTATTGATAAAAAATTGATTCGTTTTAGAGAAATTTTACCAGAAAAAAAAAATTGCAGCGAAATTCAAAAACCCACCAAAATATTGAAAAAGAAGAAATTTAGCTCGAAATCTATGAAAAACAAATTATGAGATTCCTTACCATTGATGCGGGATAGTTAAAACTTTTATTAGGATCTGATGAAGAAATTGCAGAAAGAATCACCAATGTCGTTTCTATAACGAAGAGGAGAAATTTAAGAGAAACCAGTAAAAAAAAAAGAGAGAGAGAGAATAAAAGGAAAACTGCAGGTAAAGAGAGAGAGAAACAGCTTAGGAAGCCATGGGAGAAAGAAAAGAAAAATTGAAGAAGAAGAAGAGGAAGAAGGAGAAAAGGAAATAATAATAAATTAATTTTCACATTAAAGTATATCTTGACGAAATAAAATACCAAAGATAATAGTAGTTTTTAAAAATTGTTTACCGATATATTATTATTTTGAAAGAAAAATAAAAAAAAAAGAAGAAACGGAGGAAAATGGTTGGTTGTGGTGGGGAAGGAGACGGTGGTCCCCAAAGTGATATTAATAATATTGTGATTTTGCCCAAAATGTTAAATTACTAAATTGCCCACTTCTACTCGAAGATAAGAAGAAACCACAATGTCATAAATGGGCTTTAGAATTTGGGCATATATCAATGAATCCAATCCAAAAGTCCGTATTAAATAACCAAATCCAGGATCCGGTTCTCATCTCTTTTCCAAAACCGGTTATCTCATTCTGGCTTGGTTAAACCGGTGGTTGAGTTATTGCGCCTTGAAGCATTTTGATACCTGCAGAACACGAATCAAGAATGGAAGAGACGATCTTTCTCTGCCGCTCTTTGAACTCCATCGCCATTTTAACATCCCAATCGGCGTTTTCTCTGTAAGAATGATAAATAAGTAAACTAGCTTGCTCTGTGTATATTATAAAGACAACTATACTTTTTACCTGTCGATAGAATCATCCACATCTCCAAGATTTTGCATCATGTCGTCGAATGTGGATCTTAGATTCTCGAGTACTCCCATCTCAACTTCCAGGTTCTTCCATAGCTTACAAGAATCAAGAAATGAGAGAAAATATCAAAGTGTTAGATTCAGAGATAGAGAGATGTAATTACAAGAAGGTGATCAAGATTAGATACATCTGTTTCGGAATGATGAACAAGACCATGAGCTCTCCGCAAGTAGTTCAACAATGGAGTAGGCAAGCCATAGTGGAAGATGCTGTGGTTTCTCGAGAGCCATGTCCCACGTAACATGTGACTTGTCCAAGAAAACTCAGTCTCGATGTCTTCATCATCAATGACATCAACATCTGCAAACAAGAGAGATTCAGACACAAGTTTTAGCAAACAACATGGAAGAAAAAACTGAGTGATCTAAGAAATGATTTTACCTAAGGGAATGATATCATAAGGGTTATCGCCTTTTGGTAGAAACCCGTAAAACGTTAACAGATGCGAACTAGAGTAGTTTCCGTAGCTAAGAAAACATTGTTCCCCTTTGTTGCAAAGTCTTGAGAGTGGGAACTTCAAGGAACTTGTTTCCAAATCTACTTTTCCATATTTCACTATGTGTGGGTATATCTGCAAAACCCATCAAATCCAAATTATCAACTGCTTGAGCACACCAAAAAGAGAGAATAAACATACCGAATGGTTGAGAAAACCGGCGACAGGAATCAAACAAGTCTTCAGCTTTCCATCAGGGAATTTGATTTGCATGCTGTTGGAGTAATACAGCTCACAAGCCCACAAGTAATGTTCCCATGTATACAGCTCTCGTGGAAATACATGTGGGTGCTTCGACAAAAGAGGTATCAGTTCATCATACCTCTCACGCAAAAGCTGCAGATATACAAAAAATTGCCAAAAGAATCAAGAAAGAATCAAGAAATGTAATAAGGATTACAGCAACAAAAGGTAACAGACGGAATCTTGTCATACCTCTTTAGCTTGCATTATCTCATCTAAAAGCAATGTACCATCAAGCACCATGATTGCATCAACCCCGAAACTCAAACCTGTAAAGAGAATCATTGTTTGCTATCTCTTTTAAAACAAATGTACTGCTACAAGAATTGAGGATTTAGTTCTTTACCGGTACAGAAACTCTCCTGCAGAGAGTCAAAGTATGGTTTGAATTTCGACTCTGGGTTATGCTTCTCCCTCATTGTCCATAAGAGCATCATTGTCTCAGATGTCATCCCATCTATCTTCTCCAGTATTGGATGCTGAAGAGAAGAAAACACTCATCACATAACATTGAGATAATGAAACTGACACAATCTTTGATTCAAAATGATAAAATAAACAATATACCATGTCGGAGTCGTATACATGCTCCTCAGAAATGATACTTGAGATTGGTATCTCTAAAGCAACATCGCCAAATTTCAAGTCTTCAGTAGCTATAGCTCCTCGTCCATAGCCATCGATCTCTGTTCATGAAACACACTTAAATCTCTGTTCATCACACTGTTGAAAAATCTAACTTTATAACAGATAAACATCTAAGCTTACGAGCTATCTTCAATTTGGTTTTCACTCCATTTTTCTGACCCCATTCTACTAATCTGCTTTCCTTTTCGCATCTATAGCTATCATTAACTCTAGCCTTCTCCTCTTCCCCTCCAACAACCTCGTTGATTCTACTTTTTACAGCTGCTCGTAGCGTTTTACAAGAAACCGGGATGAGTGAAAGGATCCAGCTGAGAGCTGAGATCTCATTTCTAACGCTGTAAACTCCTGCTGGAGTGCAAGCATCCTCACCAAAGTAAACTTCCACCTGCATTTCACTCAGTTCATCATCTAAGCAACTTCACAATCAAAACCACAAGCAAGAGAAGGTAAGAACGCGTATAGCTTTTACCTTATCGAGGTTAGCTATTCTTCCAAACTGAAGCAACTTTTCGAAAGTAATATCCAACAACTGTTGAGACAATGATCCACTAAGACTCAATGTTTCCTTTACGCCTAAACCTTTGCAACTCAAGAGCTTCTGAAGACGAAAATCATGAAACATGAGTAAATGCTCAATCTCGCGATAAAACGGAAAAAGCTAAACCACTCAATGTCAAAAATTCTATGTATCTGTTACCAGTGATATTATCTAATTATGTAACATGAAATTTTGTTCCTTTTCAACTTCAGAGACCATTTCTAACGAACAAAGACCAATACAGATTAACACAATTTAATTTTCCAGAAAGAACTACAATGTAATATTTCAATTCTTTGCTCCATATAAAAAAAAAATTATAATCTTTCGAATATCATGAAACAGAAAATAATTTAGCTGAGAGAGTTGAGAATTAAGATTAAAAAAAAAAAGGAAGAGAAATTGGCAAGTCAGACCTTTTTTTCTTGATAAAAGGGATCATCTTCGGGTAGCTCTAGACATAAATCACCAGTCTCTGACATGATATTCAAAGCACCAACCTTGCAATAAACCAACACCAAGATTCATCATGGAAACAGAGACAGAGCCTTTCTCTAAACCAATTCTATAGCAGAAGAAATAAGGATTGGTAGGGTTTAAGAGAAAGGAAGCTGAAGAGTACCACAACGAAAAGCCGAGGAAGTAGGAACCTCGCAGCAGCAAACCAGGAAGTGAAGTGAGGCACCGAGTTGAGAGTTACCGGAAGAAGAAGAGGAAAAACTGAAACAGCGAACGAAACTCTCTCTTCACTTCAGAAGGTTCGACAAACACGGTCTCTCGGTTTCTTTTAGGGCGTCCGAAAATTTTAGGTTTCTAAATTTTTGGTTTACTCGGTTAACAGTAAAACAAACTTGGCAATCAGATCTACTATATTAAAACAGGAGTCTTTTATAAAAAAAGACAAAAGGACCTTGACATATTACTTTTTGTACCAGTCTCTTTTGATTCCAAAAAAATTCATTAAGGATAAAATGGTCAGAAGAAATTTGGACACTAATTGCTTTTAATTCTATCAACTATATTAAAGGAAATATTCATTCGTGCGTTTGATATTGGCTTGGTTGATACTAGCCCTGGGACGGATCCGGATATCCGGATTTTTTAAGGTATCCGGATCCGGATCCGGATCCGCCCGGATCCGTGTTTTCACTATCCGGATCCGGAACCGGAGTTTTCGGATATCCGGATTTCGGATATCCGCCTAAATATTGAGATATCCTATCCGCGGATATCCGGATCCGGATTCAAAAAAAAAAATTATATCAAAAATTTAAGAATAAAAGACAAATTAAATTAAAAAAAAAAATTTTAATATGTTTGATACCTCAAAATATCAAATAACAAAATGTTTCAAATAAAAAGTCTAAAAAACAGTAAAAAAAATCATAAACGTGTTTACAAGGATCCGGATCCAAAAAAAAAAGTTATATCAAAAATTTAAGAATAAAAGACAAATTAAATAAAAAAAAGTTTTTAATATGTTTGATACCTCAAAATATCAAATAACAAAATGTTTCAAATAACAAGTCTAAAAAACAATAAAAAAACTCATAAACGTGTTTACAAGATTCACGTGATTCAGATTCTTCTTTTACTTTTGAATTCAGCAATCATATCTGCCTATGAACACAAAGAAAGTAGCGAGGAGATAATTGACAATTACTTAGATTGCAGCACAAATTTCGAATTTCCACATAAAGCAATTTAGTGATTCAGGGTTTTAGTGAAAAATGACGACAAAAGGAAGGTGTCGTTTTCTTGGGCTTATCTTGTTTTATTTCTTAAATTTATTGGGTTTATCTAAATATGATTGCATGAATAATCAAAGCTAATGGGCTGATATCTATTATACATATATATATATACACGGATCCGGATATCCGGGATTCAAAAAACTTATTATCCGGATCCGGATCCGGATCCGCCGGATCCATAGTTTTGTTATCCGGATCCGGATCCGGGACCCCCGGATATCCGGATTTTCGGAGCGGAGCGGAGTGGATCTCGGATCGGATCCCGGATCCCGGATAATAATTCCAGGCCTAGTTGATACTATACTATCATAATAACAAAAAACGAGATCATATATTACAAAAAACGAGATCATTCACTTGCAAATGTTTACCAATATACAAATACTACACGTGTCCTAATAATAATCATAATCTCATTGGTCATAATCATAATCAAATACGACTTCCATTGTTCATAATCATAATCAAACATTCCATTCCATTGGTCATTAAGGATCGTAATAATAATCTCAAACTTCCCTTCAATACTCAAATTCTCCATAACACTGATAAACATGTACATTATAAATTTCCAATAATTGTTTCATATTGAGGAAAATACAATTCAGTGTTTACCAGTATACACTATGAGAAGCATATTTTAAATTATATGTTATAAAACATTTAGCCTGCGTGAACGTAAAATATATTAAAATCCTCACATCAATGTTTAAGGTTAGAAAAACATATAACTCCCACTTAATACATCGAGTTCTGATAAAAACAAATAAAATAGTTAATATGAAAATTATGGCTGTGTAAATTATAAATGGTTTTAATAGTATAGATGTTTCTAATTCATAATCTCAAATTAAGAAAACACATTCCGATGATGAATATTTTAAATGAAATATATACATGATATATATGTATATATATATATATATTAAAATCATGTATATATTCTTTCCATTTCAAATCTTAACATATATAAATCTTAACAAAAAGATAATAACTACGATTAAGAAATATCTCATACGTAAAGTTTCAAACAAAAAAAATATCTCATACGTAATCTCCTTTCTATGAATGAATATATTCTTTCAATTTCATATAAAAATCTAGAAATCTTAACAATAAGATTGTAACTACTAAGTAATTCAATATCTTGATAACCGAGTATATTATTTCAGTTTTAAATCACCTCTAATATTTGCCACCCATATATAATCATATATAGCAATATATGTATGGATAAAGATATTCTCACATGCTAATATAAATCTACAATATAAATCTACAAATCTTAACAAAAATATAGCGACACCAATTATCAAATATCTATTATGATGCCTCCAAGATTTGATTATTGGAGTGCCTATAAATAATCAAATGATTTAACCATTCTAAATCATAATACCAAAAACAGAATTTTCAAAATAGTCACACAGAGTATGTTTAAATCTGAAATTCAACAACTTTTGTGCATATGAAGAACAAAGTTTCAAGATTTCGACATGGTTTGTCAGATTGTAGAATAAAAAACCCTACAAATCTCAAGTCCGAAGAAGAAGTTGGAGGCAATAATAAAGCTCTTTTCGAAGAACTTGGAGGCATTAACAAAGATCTTTTTGACGAAATTGGAGAGAGATAAGAGAGAGAGGAACAAGTTCAACATTAGAGTGAATGTAAAATTAAAAAATTTAGAGGAAGACGAAAAAAGGAGAAAAATACTTGGTGCTAAGTTGCAGGTCTTGAGAGGCAGAATGGGTTAAATGAAGAGTGATACGTTAGAAGCGGTGAAAGAGAAAAAGATGACTAAAAATGCATGACTGAAACGTGCCAAGCCCAGGTAAATGCAGTTAATAAAATATAAATATAAAATACAAAATACATGTCTATATTAAGAATAGATAGATGCATTTAATAAATGTAAATAAAATATATGAGATGTTATATGTTTCTTTTAAAGGTTTATACATGTTTGATACAGAATAACTGATTAACTTATTATTAAATTATATGTTTATGATGCTAAGATAATCTTTCTAAATTCTTTTTATTGGAAAAAGTTTCATAAAAAAAATATAATTATTATTAATAAAATAATTATTTAAATTGGCATCCTATACTTATTAATTACTATATTGTAATTAAACATTATTTAGTTTTACATTTGACTTAACTGTTTTGTAAGTTAATAATTACTTAGTAGAATCTCAATAATTAAAAAATAAAAAATAAATACATCAATTATCCACTAAAATTTTGTAATTTAATAATTTAATTTAAGAGTATTAAATTAAATTTATAAAATAGCACAGTGTTCATGCGCGGGTCAGAACATAGGCCCATAAAATATAAAGACATTATTTTGAGATAAGAATAAATTTTTATTTAAGTCCAATATCTTAAAAATATAAATATATTAAGCTAAATATTTTTTATAAATATTAGTATCTAAATATTTAATTTTCTATTTTTAAATTAACTTTGACTTATCTTTCAATCACATTGATATAATTCATAATTTTTTGTTTTCTCTTCTTCTTTGTTGAAAACCACTTTCTTTCTCTCAATCTACTATATTAAAACAGAAGTCTTTTTTGAAAAAAACCAAAAAACCAAAGGGACCATGGCATATTACTTTTTGTGTCATTGGTCTTCTTTGGTTTTTAAGAAATCTCATTAGGGTAATATGGTCAGAAGAAATTTGGACAATCATGTTTTTAATTATATCTATAATCACGTATTTTTAGGTCTACGAAAGAAAATTAAATTACGAACAGAACAGATCTCTAGAAACGAAGCCGTCGGCGAATACGATTGTTTCTTTCTCCTATTCGATTAAACCTAAACGGGGGAAGAAGAAGAACCTAATCGAGGTGGCTCAGTTCTTACCCAATTGGGGAATCAAGTACAAAGAAAACTCAAAGAAGACAAAAAGAGGAAGTGGAAAACCCAAAGAATTAAGCCTTCGTTTCTTCAAACTAAAACCAAATCAACAAAACTATTTGCTGTCTAATAATCTTATTTGCCTTTAAAATCATTTGATATCTTTCTCTGGTAGCTCTCTCATAACACAAAACATTACTTGTATAAACCAAAGAAAAAAAAGAGCAACTACAAAGAAAAAAGCGTGAGAGAATGGCACACACTCATTCACATAATTATGAGCAACTACTCAGAAAATGCGACAAGGAGCATTGGAGTTTATAGAGTTTTATTGAGTACTAATTTATAGAGTTTTATTATATATAAAAAGTTATTGATATTTATATTTACAAAATTAGTATTTATAGAAAATATATGTGCAAACATACATTTGGAGTAGTAAAACTTAAAAAAATTAAGATATATTTCGAACATGTCTATTGTTTAGTAATTTATATTGGAGAGGCGGAGGATTCTTCATCGGAATGTCTTTATATTCAATTTCATGTATTTGAGCCTTTTTATTTTGGGCCAGAAAAAGAAGTTCTAAAATGGCCTAAATCCATAAAAAAATTGTAAAAACAATATTACTTTAAAATGCTGAAGTATTTTAAAATCAAATTTGAAAGATGAATTTAAAAATTGAATTTTTTTTAGTTTGACTAATTTTTACAAAATAAAAATACATAATACTATTCTATTTAGGGTTTTTTTTAAAAAAGTTGTCAAAATATATTATTAGCAGTATATGTAATGAATATTAACAAATATGAATACCAGCCTTAACATTACTATCTAAATTTTACTTTCACTTTTCGAAATATTCCATTTTCAAATTTGATATTTACTCTAACTTATATTTTAATTTCATAGATGTAATTTTTAATTTATTGTTCCCGCGTACTTCTTGACTGTTTAAAACAACAGTCTTACTCTCGACTTTTAACAAAGCTATAAAAAACCTCTCTAATATTGACAAGATTCGTATAATTCCAATTTAAATAATATCATCCCGCTCTTAATGTTTGTTTATTTGTAATGGTGAAATACATACTTTTATAATTATATCTATATTTCATAAACTGTAAATTTTAAATTTGAAAAAAAAAACAATATTAAATAAAATATAGTCCCGCGCACCGACGCGCGGGTCCGGTTCTAGTTTTGTTTTAAATCTGTTAAACATGTGTTCATTGTTTCTCGAGAAACCCATATAAAAGTAAAGTTGGTAAAAGAATTTGTATTTACGTCCAAAAAGATACTGTAACTTTAATACAGATAGAGCAAGGAACATACAGAGGAGAGTTTAGGGTCAAAAAAAGCATGTTTACACATGATGGTCAGAACACAAACACAGTATATGGTTGGTGTATGGCAAATATTCTATCCAAGCTGATTCCAGTGAACACCTTTGTGTTGATTTACTTTGTACTCAGAATTTTGGGATTCAGTTGATGGCGATGATGAGAAAACCGACAGATACATACATGAGGAAGACAGGGTAAAGAGCGAGTGCTTTTCTTCTCGGGTTAACGGCTGAGCTCATGAAAGGGTAAGCAGCCCATGAGCTCCATGCAATAGTTACAGAGACGACCACCATTTTAAGTATCACATTGTCTTTGAACATGCAGATCACAGCTCCAACGTCCAGCGGAAATAGACAGTAGCCAAGAAGACTCAAGCTTTGGAAGAAGATTATATGTCCACCCTGTTCATGATGATACACAACACAATGTGTAAGCATGGAATCAAAACCAAAACATCTGCATTTTAGAGAGAGAGAGGAGTAATGTTTTACCAGGAGAAGCACATTTAGTGTAAGGATCACTGCCCCAGCAGCTAGTAGTGCAAACGCAACTGCAAATACCTCGGACTGGAATCATCATATCGAAAAGAAATGAGACCAAGTGGAATAACTCAAGATGTGAAGTCTCATAGAAGGAGAAGAAACACTGATGTAGCATACATACATACACACACATATGGTGGTCCTCTATTGATTTCTTTTTTCTGGTAACTTCTTAATCCAAACACGATCAAACTATATGCACATAGATAGGAATCTATGACGGACTCTGGTCACATTTAATCTGTGATTCCATCAATCCAAAGGTACATCCTCTACCAAGTTTTAGACCTCAAATGATACTGAGTTTAAGACAAGAAAGAAAACTAATGCACTTGTTGTTGTTTCATGGGACCAGTTTATGACTCAACACAATGTGATCTAATCTATACTTGAAGCCTGACGACCAAGAAGCTCAAATTCCAGAGGAACCTTAAAGTCACTAACTTTGAAAACAATGCAACAATCTTAGGGCTCAAAGAAGTTGAAGACTATCAATATTCCATCCAAAGCTAAAAGTTTCATCGAACAAGCTAACCTTTTTGAAGGAAGCTGACCATGAAAGAGTCAAACCTAAGAAGACGATGAAGAAAAAGGGACCCCAAAGATCCCAATCCCTAAGGGACTTCCCAGGATCCTCCCTGTACGGATTAGGAAACACCACGAGCTTCAAGTTACTCACGATCCGAGACAGATCTCGCTTCACTGTGTCCCACACAGGCTCCGTCAACGTGTTGGGCGGAGATCCAAACCCGATCGTCGTTTGTGCTCCTCGGGGATTATTACTTAGCCCCGGAAGAGGCGGAGGGACGGGGACAGGTGTCGCTTTCTGGGCGGACGATGAAGACGACGGCGGAAGAGGTGGAAGGTTCGATTGCATAAACGGAGAGGAAGAAACGGGAATCGACGGCCTCGTCGGGCTCGGCGGACGAGCGGCGAGGACGGTTCCAGGACCTGAGTGGATGCTTTCGTTGATGAGATTCTCGATCTCGTCGATGTCTGATTGTGAAGATGTATGCAGCGGTATCGTATCGCCATGCGACATCTCTCCTACGAATTTTTTTTTTTTTTTCCCAAAGAGAAATGTACAATTGAATAACGATATTATAGATTTTCCCGGGAAAAGAGATTTAAGACTAAAAAAAAAAAGTTTGGGAAGAAAAATGAGAAACTACCGGTGACAAGAAAAAAGGTATATAGTTAATCTATATTATGTGTAAATAATGGTTATATATAAGAAAATATTTATTTTAAAATACCGTAAAATAAAATCAAAAAAATATTTACGCCAAAAAAATAGCATACTGAAAATGACAAAATAATATTTAATTAAGATAATCATTTGCATATTAAAATTCATGTCTGTAAAATTATTTGATAGGTTCGTTAGCTTCTCTGTGGAATGTTATAGAATCGTCGAAACCCACCACACTACAAACAATTAAAAAAAAATATCTAACCTCCTCCACATAAACTGTTTTTTTATTCATTTGATATTAGTATCATTTCTATAATTTTTATTCTAATTTTATCATTATATAAATCAATTATTCAATTTTGCCAAATCTTATAAATTATGGTCCTATCCTTTTAAAATTTGATACTAGAAACTCATCACAATAATTTTTCATCCCATCAATTATCACACAATGAAGAATCACAACAAATGATGTTAACAAAAACCAAGAGCCCCAAATTCATTAAATCCTTAAAAAAGAAAAAGAAAATCTTAAGACTTTTTGTTCTTGTTCTTCTTCTTGGCAATGCATTCAACAGGCAAACCCTTAAAAAACCGTTTCTTGTCCTTACAATAATTGTAAACCATGAACTTCCTCTGAACCCATCTAAGAACCTTCTGGCTCGAAGAATCCATCCCTCTCTGCGAAAACCACTCGCTAGTGCTGCTCGAAGAAGAAGAAGACGAAGACGAGCCACCAGGATTACAAGGGGTAGTAGTTGTGGTTCCATTATCAATGGACCAGACACAAGCATTGTCGGAGTTGTAGTTCATGAAAGAGGCTACGAATGGTCCTTGTGACCAGTTTGTCTTGACCAAGCCTCCCCTCGTGGCCCAATCATCTGCGTTCCATAGACTACCATACATTCTCATGGGTTGGCTTTTTGGATAAACCACACCCATTGCTTCCAAATTCTTGAATTCTCTAATTGGTTTCCCATCAACGTAGAACCTATGGACAATTTAAACATATTAACCCAACAAATTATTCTTTTTTTTTTGTCACTTCAACCCAACAAATTGTTCAATGACGTTTATCAGAAAAACAGTGAGATATAATTATGTTGGGATTTAGTTATACCGTTCAATTTAACATCGATTTTCATAATTTATAAAATTAGCAAACATAACTGGAAAAGATCATCAGGTTCACTTTTCATCAGTTCGATTTCTTATAAAAACATATCCAGTTATTGTTTCCATAGTGAATATGTGATATATATACTTACACTATGTGACTCGGATTCCAAAGAATAGAATAGTTGTGGAACTCAGCTGTGGGATCGAACCAAAGGTAGAATTGTTGCTCTCTATCACCTTTGCCTTGAGTGTAAACATTAGTGTGAAGTATGTATGGATCTCCACTAACATTCCCCAAGAACTCAAAATCTATCTCGTCCCACGTCAATCCTTGAGACTTCAACTATATACACACCCAAAATATATCATTCAATGCAACCTAAGGTAATAGATTTGACATAATTTATGTCTAACTAATTAGGAAGAACTTACGTAGAAGGTGGTCACGGTCCCGGCGGAATTTCCCGGGACAAGTTTGATCTGCATATCGACTTTTCCGTACAAATACTCGGACTTTGATTGAAACCCTGATCCCGAAGATAGATCAAGAGCGAGGTTCAGAAGAGTACCATTGTTCAAAAAGTTTCCTCTACCATCACCCCATGTTATGTCAATGTCTTGGTCGAGATAGTTAGCTTGTGCCACAAGCAATATGTTTAAACCAAGAAAAAGAGATAATGACATAACCAATAGTGTCTGAGAAACCATTTTGGCTTTTCCACCTTTGGGAAGTATCTCTGCTTGAAGGTTTCAGGTGGTGTAAGTGTTGATTTGAGTTTCAGACACTCAGACGAGTATCGATTGGTGGGTATTTTTATAGAGCATATATAATGGAGTTTTGATTCCTTAAATGATTTACTTATTATTTTTTTGAGTCCTTAAATTTAGTTTAATTTTCTTAAAGAAAAAAGGTGAGATTAGTGTGGCTAATGTGAGAAGCGAACAGCCTGGAGAGCATAAACCAAAGCTATAGTGCTATACATCTCAAACATTAAATTAATTAACTATTGTTAATGTATTACATCCTAATCTTAGCCAGCCCAATTAAACTATTTTACTTTTTTATATATATATATATATCGTGGAACTTGACGAAAGAAAAGAAAAAGTCAACTTTTTGGGCGGTGCCATTTCATCAAAAATTATTTATAACTGGTATTTTTATGTAGATGCGATTGACTTTAGCTCCTGAGTGCCTACACAGACTAATTGGATCCACCAAATGTTATATGTAATTAAAACTGTGAACAATCAAATTGACCGTGTGGAAGCTAAGAAAATAAAGTACCCAAACGATTTACTCTTCTTAAGTTAGAATAAAATTACTAAAATTCATATTGCATGCCCCCTTTAGAGTCTCTTGGAGACCTTATATATAAAGTACTGAAGTACTAACTGTAAATGACCATAAAAATTTCACTAATTTATATAAATAATGATTGGTAAAATCATAATTTTCTCTAACATGTTATTTACGCAAAACCTGGTACTGCAAACCATTTGTCGTCCAGATTCCTATTTAATCAAGTATGGCTATACTAAAGGAAAAAGTTTCATGGTCTCATTTTGCTAGTTAAATCTTATGAAATCCCATTGTTGATTATTTGCAAATTAACCATCATTTGATTTGTAAGCAAGACGAAACCCCAAATCTTATACGACAAAGTAGATAAACAAAATGCTTTAAAGGAAAAAGTAATCAAACAACACAAATCCAAATCGAAACACACATCAATCAAAAGCCCCACAAAATGGAAAAGGAAAGCCGTAGAAGGTAGTTTTCAATCGTCATTTGTTTCAGTTCGTCTGCTAATCTCAAGTAGTTCACGACAAGTAATACTTCGTACTGATAGTCCAATGCTACTGGCCTCAGCTTGAGATAGTTTAACATTCAATGGAGGTTCCATGAGGATCTTCACATTCTTGCAACTCCTCTCAACCATTTATAATTAGAGCCTTTTGAGATATTTCAAGAGAGTCGCTGATATCGAGCTCCCTTAGCTTAGGGCAGTTCGAAGCAATCTTTGCCATCGATTCATCTGTAACACTTAAGCAGTCCTTAATCCATAAAACATCCAAATTAGGGCATCTGCCAATGAAAATCATGCAACGTGTAAATTCAACTAGTGATATCATTAACCTTAATTGTTTTCACTATAAATAGTTTTTATAAAAAGGTTAAGTAATGCCATAAATAGTGATATATAGCATCTACCTTTCAGCAGCGTAAAACAAAGATTGATCCGAGATGCGTTCATGAAGAAAGGAATATAGAATGTTATATTTCACAAAGAAAAGAATTTAGTATTACTTAGGGTGAATGCAAGAATGGCATTAATACTTTGTGTAAAGAGTTTGCCTTACAAATAAAAGTAAAAACAAAAAGTTACAAAAAAAATGAAAACTATCTCTTATATTGGTCGTCTATATATAATTGAATAAGTAGGTTAGTTATAACAACTCATTTCATAAACTCTCAACATCTTTCTAATCATCAAAACTCTTCTCAATACCATCCATGAGTTCCATCGACTACCCTCCTCCTTCTCCTTTCATATGCCCTTCCTTACGAACCGGAATCATATATCACGGACGAGAGTTCCAAACGAAAATACTTGGTGAGTCAAAATATCGCATCATCGACAGTTCTTATCACGTCTCCGATGCTGAAGACGAGTTTTGTTTTATCTCTCGCAATTATAAAGTTTTACACTCCCACCGTCTTCTCTTGTTTCTTGGGTGCAACAATAAAGAAGGGAAACAAAACGACAACTATTGCGCAGCTTGTCATAGTGATATTGGTACGACCTATTATTTTTGCAACGGCTGTCAAACTCGTTTCCACAAAGAATGTGTCGAGTCTCCCCCTATATTCATTTCTCCTAGTCATCCAAAATATCCTCTCCAGCTTCTCGAACAGGATGTCATTTCTGGTAAAGAATGCCATTATTGTGAGATTAAAATTTGGGGATTAGTTTATTATTCTTCTATTTGTGATCTTTTTCTACATCCTGTTTGTGCAAGAAAACGAGAGTTTTCTTTTATAAACAATCCAAAAAGACATGATCATAACCTCCACTACTTCCCAAGAAAAGCCTCACTTACTTGCGATGTTTGTGCATCTGATGATAACAAAAGGTGCTTTTACTCCTGTCTTCAATGCGATTTTATTGTCCATCGAAAGTGCATCGACTTGCCACGTGTCATACTAATATCTTGTCACAGCCATCGCCTTTCCTTTGCTAATTCTCTTCCTTCCGGGAATTGGTCTTGCGGAGTTTGTCGTCAGAAGATCGATGAAAACTATGGGTCATATTCTTGCACAAAGCGTTGCGCCTATGCAGTGCACACCAACTGTGCTACTCTTCTTGATGTATGGGCTGGTAAAGAACTTGAGGACCAACCAGAGACGGAATACGATGACCTTGAGCCATTTGAGGAGATAGGTGATGGAATTATACGACATTTCAGCCACGCACACCATCGCATGAGACTTACTGAAGACATTGAAAGGGCCTTTGATGCAAAACAACAATATTGTCAAGCGTGCATGCTTTCTATTTATGATGGTAATGTTTATACATGCATGGAATGTGATTTGGTTCTCCATGAAGCATGTGCGAATCTTCCTCGCATGAAATATATTGGGGTGCATCCCCACCCGTTAGTGCTAAAACCGACTCCGGCAGGAAGATGTTGTGATCTTTGCGAACGCTATTCGTTAGGTTTTATATACATGTGTGAACAGAAAGGATGTTCCAATTACCATGTGGACGTAAGATGTGCCTCCTTATCTGAACTGGTCGATCATCCATCTCATCCACATCCTTTGTTCTTATTCTATGATCGAGGACATTATCAAAAATGTTCGACATGTGAAATAAGTTGGTTCCAAAGTTTAAATTGTGTTGAATGTGACTTTGTTTTGTGCGTTCGTTGTGCCAATCTTCCTTACAAGGTTAAGTATGAGCAGGATGAGCATATGCTAAACCTTTCTTACGAGAAAAATGCAACTAATCCTTATTGGTGCCAAGTTTGTGAGGAAACAGCAGATCCTAAGGGAGGATACTACAGATGCAATGAGTGTGGAGTCACATTCCATATTGAATGTATACTAGGACATGACTTCTATATGAAGACCGGAGAATTTCTTACATCCTATGGAAAGGTTGCGATCATTCTTAACGATCGTCTCAGCCGACCCATCTGCAAAAGATGTAAAAGACGTTGTCAGTACAATATAGTATTCAAAACATCTGGTGATATATTTTGTTCGTACAAGGACCTTAGAGAATATGTAATGCAGAGTTTTTTAGAGCATGTGTATTCCAAAACTTGACTTGAGTTTCTTATTTGATGTTTAATATTAATTTTATGTTAAGAATCCTAAAATAAGAAAACTTGTTTTTTGACCTCCATTAGAGAAATTTAGTAGAGATTCCTAAAAAAAATATTTTTTTTTTGAATATCAATATACATAGAATTGCTTTCTTGAATATCAATATACATAGAATTGAAGAAAACTGAACTCGCATAACAAGAAATTTCCATTATTAGCATAGATCATGGTTGAAACATGTATAATGTTAAAGATATGATTAGTTCAAAAAGCTTATATGTATCATGCAATTGTATATTTTCCTCGCCATTATCAACATAAGATATGTAACAGTTATACCCGAGGAGTACCTGCAGTTTCCTTGGTTAAGGATATCACACATAGACCAGAACGTAAGTGCATTTCTACTTCCAAGTGCGTCAGCATCAATATCTAGTCTGTTTGTGTGCAGTCCAAAAGAGTTCACCATGTCTCTCCAACCCAACTCGAACTCCTTGATGGATTCCATATGAAAGCCTTCCGTATGAGACAAAGATAAACAAATGTCAGATAGAAGCGAAATGGATTGTTTCTTTCAACATAGAAGCTTTTCTCAGATAATTATATGGAGAAGCCAAATGTTCTACGCAATAGAGAATTAGCAAGAATTTGACAGAGAAGTACCTGTAGTGCCCATGACCACGATCTCACATTTTCATCCCGCAGAAGCACACAGCCGAAGACGCAAGGCACACCGTAGTTATTAACTCCAACCCATATTCCAAGTGGCATCTCAACTGCACTTAAGCGATATCTCCAAAGATTTCATATGACTGAATGGAAGAAGCATATGACCAGGCAATATTTTCTAACTTATCGTTCGCATCCAACGAGACCTGTCTCCACAGCAAAAGTATCATCAAACAGTGTCGAAGATGCACAACTGATGCAAAGACGGGAATGTGCCTTTCAAAATTCATCCACTCAAGCTTTCAAGTAGTTCAAGAATTAGAGTGATACTCATAAACTGTAACTTCGAAAATGAATTATCAACAACGCTACTTTTAAAGAACTACCTTCCTACCAGCAGCACGCCATGACTGAAATCCAATCCAAGGTCTCATGTGAATGCTTTGCAACAGAAAACATTCCTCCAATTTCGCAGAGGATATCTCGATAATGAGTATCATTCAGCAATAGATTAAGCAGAAGTTTACTCTTACTATATCTATCGATTTGATAAATATTGGATGGGAACATCACAAACCAATAGAGAAGCTTACCAGGCTCAAACCAATTCCAATAGATGAATAAGTGGAGTCCTGGACGAAGCTTTTTGGTTGATCTAACTTCTAAAACTGAAACTGATTTCAAGCTTCTCGGATACCTTAACGCCGCTTGGATTTTCCGGATATCTTTTCATCAAATGGAGGAGGTCACAGAGGACGCCACTGTCAGATTCGAGGCCGTGAAGCGCGACATAGACGATGATGGCAGTGACGAAGCAAGTAAGCGATCATGTACTCGCCTGTAAACCTCATCATCTTCTTCTCTCTATTTTGGTCTCTTTCTTCTTTCTCTCTCGTTGTGAACGACAAAATCAGTGTTTTTTTCTTTTTTAGGCACAAAATAATTGTGGAGAAGACACGTGTCCTCTGAGAAACCATTCTTTTAGGTTCTTAAGTGGCATTCGTTTCTGTTTGTTAAGAAACACAAATCAATTTTTTTTTATTATAATTAATAATTAGAATCGCTTAAAAACCTTATGAAATCCGGGCTGCACATGCTTTTAGAAGCTCTCACCTAAAAAAATAGTAAAGAGAAAAAAAAATAAAAAAATGAGCTGGCGCTTTCTTACTTTGAAATCGATTCTGAATAAAGAGTTGTAGGGACCGTTCTGTTTGAGTCTTTAAAATATTTATTAATAAAATATTTTAAAGAGTCTCAAGTGAAGCTTACCATTACTGATGCTCTTAGTAAACACTTTGCGAATTAACAATAAAATACTAATACTTTTTTAAGGGTTTAATTATGTGTTTGATTTTATTATTTTTAAAACGTTTGTTCAATAAAAAAAAAGTGTATACATAATTTTCATGGGTTTTTTAAGATTTCTTATTTGAGAAACAGTTATTACTCTTTCTTACTTTTTATTACTTTTCATTTTTTAAATAGATGAAATACTCATCAAAAACCTGCTGTTGTCTCTGTATTTGTGGTTTTCCTGATTATGCAAGTAAGAAAATTAGTAAACAAAAGTAAAACAAGCAAACAATTACACAGGATCGTGAAAGCAATAAGAACTATTCTAAAACTCAAATCACAAAATTAGATTAATTTTCTTCCAAAGTATTAATCTGAAACATTCTATATATGCTAGACTTCTCAATGTACCTTGTGACATTCTAAAAGAACTATTCTCATGTGTCGACAAGAAATTAGAATGTGAAGAAACAAAACCAAAAGAGAATACAAAGGAGAACAAAAATCATTGGCATATAGATAATAAGAGGGATAACGATAATGAGGTTGCTTGGATGAAACGCTAAAAGATCCAGTGATTGAACAAACTCTCTAAGATCCTAACACGATTGGAACATCCAAAATCCTCCAACAATATCATCACAAATCATAAATTCATGTACAAATAAAGATTTTTTTAAGTGTATGATTGATGCTCACACACTTCGACCCTCATGGCTTACCATTCCCGATTTTTCAAGCGTTTTCTAATATTAGATATAATAAAAATATTGTTTTCTGATTCTTAATATATAGAAACGGTTACAACATAAGAATTGATAAGAAACTATTTTAGAACACACGTGTCATCAACACAATTGTTTCATGACGAAAGGGAAAAAAACAAAAAGCTTCTTTCACTCTTCTCTCCACTTTGAATCGATTTCGAAAATGAGTGAGATGAATCACTCCCAAATCAACTTTGGATCAACTCTCCCCGCCGATGAATCTTGGGTCATTACACTCATCTTCCTCTTTTAAAGCCGTAGATTTTTTATGCTCTGAAACTGAAACCAATCAAATTCGTCCATTTTTGTCTCAATCACTCTTCTTTGTCACCGGAGTTTCACCGGATTCTAAAAGATGAATTCGCCCAACTGGGAACTTTGAAATGCACATGCTCTTACTGAACACAGGTTTTTGAAGGGAATGTCCTGAAATCAGACTTGTATTTACTCTAGTAGAGTCGTGATGTCGAGATAAGACAATCATATGATATTGGACGGTTCTAATGTTTTGCTAGAAGCCGCTTATAACTTATGAGTTATGAACTCATTACCATTATCATATGATCCTATAGGGTCACACACCTAAGCAAACTGGATAATATAAATTGGGTTTTGATCATTAGAGTAATGATTATGATCAACGTATATAAGATATACGTCGATATCGACTTTCTGCGAGGGTGTCGATCGACACCAATGGGGTATCGATCGACACCACTCGGGATCGTCTTCTCGATCCTTGACTTTCTGTGAGGGTGTCGATCGACACCAATGGTGGGTGTCGATCGACACCTGTCGGCAACTCCAGCCTATATATATGATATGAGGGCTCGAGTTTGAGAGATAAGAAAACAACAAGAGAAGCTTGTGGCTGTCTCAGAAAAACACAGAAAATCAGAGAAAGGCTTGAGAAAACCCGATCGCGAATCGTTCGCGAAGGCACTAGCATCCCTTCGTCCAGTGTGTGTGCGTGTGGACTTCTGTAGAGGCGCAGCACTTGAGGCGCTTCCTGATCTCGATTACCTGATCTTCTTCCGCTGCAAATCTCCAGGTATGTTCGAGATCTATTGATCTTTCAACATAGATTCAGTTGACACAAGATCCGTGGTTTAGGATGTTGTTAGGGCTGTTTTAATCGGATTAAAACCTGAACAAATCCCTTCAGTGGTATCAGAGCGGTGTGTTTCTATTGAATCTGTTGAAATTTTGTTAGATCCACCTGTTAAAAATCGTTTTTGACGAAGAACGCCTTTCTGGGTTCTTCGGTGTCGACCGACACTAATGTAGTGTCGATCGACACCAATCGTGGTGGTGACGACCGACACTAAGGTAGTGTCGATCGACACCAATCGTGGTGGTGACGACCGACACTAATGTAGTGTCAATCGACACCAATCTGGTGGTGACGACCGACACTAATGTAGTGTCGATCGACACCAATCTTTCGGTGACGACCGACCCTAATGTAGTGTCGATCGACACCATTCGGTGACGACCGACACTAAGGTAGTGTCGATCGACACCAGTTCAGAACTCGCGTTCCTAACTTGTTGAACTTGAGAAATTTTACAAGTATAGAACGAGTTGAAACATCTAGAATATATAAGTGATATAAACTAGATTGATGTTCAGTTCCTCAAACATAATATTAAGCTTTTAATATCTTCCCAATCTTGTCAACTGTCAAGGCTCGTTTCATTGTGTGATGGGTTTGCCAAAGCAGGGTCCGCAATTACATGAGTGAGGCAGGTTGTAATCGTTACTACGGACTTAAAAGATTGGTTTGCTTAACTGGGCTATCAAAATAGTTTTGGGCTCAGAGATATAGGATCGGATTCGATATAAGATATCAATCCGAGACAACAATTATATATGATATAATTAGCAAAGTGTTGCTTACCTAAATAGCTAAAGTTTGGGCGATGGGCCAAAGCTCACTCAAATTTTTGTGAAATATGGATCTTGGATCATTATATTCAATTGAGGAAAATTGTTTTGAATATAATGTGAGTTTCTTAATTGTTAAGATTTCTCATTTCTTGAACATCGAAACTAAACTCTCATTTTGTGTTTTTCAGCTATGGCTAGCTCCCCTCACAGAAACACATTCTCGCTTCGATCCGTCCTTGAGAAGGACAAGCTTAATGGATCGAACTTCCTTGAATGGTATCGGAACTTGAGAATTGTTCTCAAGCAGGAGAAAAAGGAATATGTCCTTGAGAAGGTTCTCCCTGAGAAACCGAAGTCCAATGCCGGACACGCTGAAAGGAATGCTTGGGAGAAGCATTCCAATGATGAGGTCGATGTGAGTTGTCTCATGCTGGCTACCATGAACTCGGACTTGCAAAAGCAATATGAGAACGTGGCGTCACCTGTTGAGATGATCACTAGCCTGAAAGGGATGTTTCAGGAGCAAGCACGAACTGAGAGATACCAGACGGTTAAGTCTCTCATTGAGTGCAAGCTACCAAAGGATGGTCCAGTTAGCCCACATGTCATTAAGATGATGGGTTATATTGATAACTTGGCAAAACTGGACTGTCCCCTTAGCCAAGAGTTGGCTACGGACATCATTTGCAGTCGTTGCCGTCGAGCTTTGATCAGTTTATCATGAACTATAACATGAACAACATGACAAAGACTTTGACGGAACTGCATGGCATGCTCAAGACAGCTGAGCCAAACATCAAGAAGGGCACCCCTAATGTACTTATGGTGCAAGGGGGTAAAAAGTTTAAGAAACATGCTAAGGGTAAAGGAAAAGCTAAGGCATTCCCGATTGAGAATCAGGATAAGCCTGAGACTTCTTCCAAACCCAAACGCGGCCCTACTGATGCTGATAAATGCCATTACTGCAATAAGTCTGGGCATTGGAAGAGAAATTGCAAAGAGTATCTTGGAGATCTAAAGAACTCGAAGAAGACATATGAGACGACTTCTTCAGGTATCTATGTTATAGAAGTAAATGTTACTACTTCAGGTTCTAAGTCTTGGGTATTGGATACCGGCTGTGGTGCTCATATTTGTACAAATATGCAGGGTCTAAGCAACAGTAGAACGCTGGAGAAGGGACAAGTGGACCTGCGCGTTGGGAATGGAGCAAGAGTTGCTGCATTGGCCGTAGGAACTTATCATTTGTCTTTGCCGTCAGGCTTTGTATTGGAATTGAATAATTGCTACTATGTACCTGCTATAAGCAGAAACATCATTTCTATTTCTGTTTTGGATTTAGAAGACTTTCATTTCTCGATTAAAAACAAGTGTTGTTCTTTTAATCGTAATGAAATGTTTTATGGTAGCGCTCCATTAGAGAATTGACTTTATATTCTTAACCAATCTTTGCCTGTCTATAACATAAATACCAAACGGTTAAGAACCAATGACTCGAACCCCACGTTTCTCTGGCATTGTCGTTTAGGCCACATCAATGAGAAAAGGATTCAAAAGCTTCATAATGATGGACTTTTGGACTCATTTGATTTTGAATCATTTGAGAAGTGTGAATCCTGCTTATTGGGCAAAATGACAAAGGCTCCTTTCAACAAATTTAATGAAAGGGCCAGTGACCTATTGGGACTGATACATACCGATGTATGTGGTCCAATGAGTGTTAGTGCTAGAGGAAACTTTCAGTACTTCATTACATTTACTGATGACTTCAGTAGATTTGGTTATGTCTATTTAATGAGACATAAATCGGAATCCTTAGAAAAGTTCAAGGAATTCCAAAATGAAGTACAGAACCAACTTGGCAAAAGTATCAAAGCTCTTCGATCAAATCGTGGAGGTGAGTACTTGAGCCAAGAGTTCAGTGATCATCTGAGTAACTGTGGAATTGTTTCACAACTCACTCCTCCTGGAACACCTCAGTGGAACGGTGTGTCTGAGAGGAGGAATCGAACTTTATTAGATATGGTTCGATCGATGATGAGTCAAGTAGATCTTCCATTATCCTTTTGGGGATACGCTCTAGAAACGTCTGCGTTTACGCTAAACAGAGTTCCATCAAAATCAGTCGAGAAGACACCATATGAGATGTGGACTGGAAAAGTTCCAAGTTTGTCTTTTCTTAAAATTTGGGGTTGTGAAGCTTATGTCAAGCGGTTGATATCTGATAAGCTTGCACCCAAATCTGATAAGTGCTACTTCGTTGGTTATCCTAAGGAAACCAAGGCTTACTACTTTTACAATCGTTCTGAGAACAAAGTGTTTGTTGCTAAGAACTGTGTTTTTCTTGAGAGAGAATTTCTTTCCAAGAAGAACAGTGGGAGTAAAGTACAACTCGAAGAAGTTCAAGAATCACAGGAGCCTGCTCAACTTGTTGAGGAAGAGCAGCGGCTGGATCTACAAAGAGTTGTAGAGTCCGAACCTGTGATGCCAGAAGTTCGCAGATCCGAAAGGATTCGTCACGAGCCCGAGAGATATGGATTTCTTGTGACTAATTGTCATGATCTCTTGATCATTGACAGTGACGAACCTGCGACTTTCGAAGAAGCAATGATGGGCCCTGACTCCGAAAAGTGGTTTAAGGCCGCTGAATCCGAAGTCGGTTCCATGTCACAAAACCAAGTATGGACTTTGGGTGATTTACCTGATGGTGTAAAAGCCATTGTGTAAATGGGTCTTCAAGAAGAAGATCGATGTGGATGGAAACGTTCAGATTTACAAAGCTAGGTTGGTGGCAAAAGGTTTCAAACAAGTTCAAGGTGTTGACTATGATGAAACCTATTCCCCAGTCGCTATGCTTAAATCTATTCGGATTCTCCTAGCAACAGCCGCTCATTATGATTATGAGATTTGGCAAATGGATGTGAAAACAGCTTTCCTTAACGGAATTCTGGAGGAGGATGTGTACATGACACAACCTCCGGGTTTCATTGATCCTAATGCTGCTGGGAAAGTATGCAAGCTTCATAAATCCATTTATGGATTGAAGCAAGCATCTCGGAGTTGGAACCTACGTTTTGATGAAGCAGTTAAAAAGTTTAACTTCATCAGAAACGAAGAGGAACCTTGCGTTTACAAGAAGACTAGTGGGAGCGCAGTTGCATTTCTCGTACTGTATGTAGACGACATACTTCTCATAGGAGATGATATTCCATTGCTTCAGTCAGTAAAGGACTGGCTCGGAAGTTGTTTCTCGATGAAAGACATGGGTGAAGCCGCCTATATTCTTGGAATAAGGATCTATAGAGATAGATCAAAGAGGCTAATTGGACTGTGCCAGGACACTTATATTGATAAGGTTCTACACAGGTTCAACATGCATGATTCCAAGAAGGGCTTGCTTCCGATGTCTCATGGCATTACTCTCAGCAAGAAGCAGTGTCCTTCAACACCTGCTGAGCGAGAGCGCATGAGTAGGATTCCTTTTGCTTCTGCAGTAGGATCTATTATGTATGCCATGCTTTGTACTCGTCCAGATGTTGCTTGTGCTTTAAGCATGACGAGTCGATACCAATCAGATCCCGGTGAGAGTCACTGGACTGCCGTCAAGACAATCCTGAAGTATTTGAGAAATACCAAGGATAAGTTCTTAGTGTACGGAGGAAGTGATGAGCTTGTAGTGAGCGGTTATACGGACGCCAGTTTTCAGACAGATAGAGACGATTTCCGATCTCAGTCTGGTTACGTCTTCTGTCTGAATGGAGGTGCAGTTAGTTGGAAGAGTTCCAAGCAGAGCACCGTGGCGGACTCAACGACCGAAGCTGAATACATCGCTGCTTCTGAAGCGGCGAGGGTGTTTGGATTAGGAAGTTCATTACTGAGCTTGGTGTGATTCCTAGCATTTCTGAGCCTGTGGCATTGTTTTGTGACAACAATGGAGCCATAGCTCAGGCTAAGGAGCCCAGATCACACCAGAAATCCAAACACATTGAGAGGAGATATCATCTGATTCGTGATATCATTGAGAGAGGTGACGTCAAGATCAGCAGAGTTCCGACAGACGAGAACGTTGCTGACCCGTTGACCAAACCACTCCCACGACCGAAGCATGAGAGTCATGCAGCTGCTATAGGCATTAGATTCCTTAAGCAGTAATCTTGTTTTTAGTGGGAGTTATCATATTTATGTTTTGATGTTCATGTAAACATACATTTGGTTATGTTTTATTTAATGAAATTGTTTCAGTATTATTTAATGGTGTTATTAAATAATTGTCCAAGAGTAATTTATGGCATTCTTATAGATCATCAAATACGTGATTTGATCATGAAACTCTATAAGTGATAGATGACATAAATTATTTGTGTCCATAGTCGAGGTTATCAAAGTTGGACATTGATAACCGCGTGAGACTAGTATGTGAGGTGACTGATGACTAAGTTTCATGGAGTCATTAATAGGAGTATTAAAGTCAATCACATAGATATGTGTTAGAGAACACATGATCGGACATGACCCGCTAATGAGAACTCTACAAGATTGTTATATGAGTGTCATAAGAGTTTCTCATTACGACTATAGAGTATAGTCCTTAGACCTGAGTTCATCATGTTTTCTTACATATGAATTGGTATGCTTTGACCTTGTCAAACGTCAGCCGTAACTGGTGGCTATAAAGGCATTGATTGGGCATATTATGAAGTGTGTAGGAAACAGGGATGGAACAAGATGGGATTTGTCCCTCCCATATAACGGGAGATAAATATCTCTGGGCCTATCGAAGATTTGATACTGGAAATGCGTGGCCGCGCGCAAACGGATTGAATGTCAATCGTTTGTCTTTTATCAGTATAAATCGGAGTTCGATAAACATGGTTTGGTTGATTAAGGATGACACGAGTTCTTGCCTTATGCCAGATCGAGATATAGAGACAAAGGGATTATGGGAATAGTTGATTCCAGTACAAGTGGGAGATTGAAGGGAATGTCCTGAAATCAGACTTGTATTTACTCTAGTAGAGTCGTGATGTCGAGATAAGACAATCATATGATATTGGACGGTTATAATGTTTTGCTAGAAGCCGCTTATAACTTATGAGTTATGAACTCATTACCATTATCATATGATCCTATAGGGTCACACACCTAAGCAAACTGGATAATATAAATTGGGTTTTGATCATTAGAGTAATGATTATGATCAACGTATATAAGATATACGTCGATATCGACTTTCTGCGAGGGTGTCGATCGACACCAATGGGGTATCGATCGACACCACTCGGGATCGTCTTCTCGATCCTGACTTTCTGTGAGGGTGTCGATCGACACCAATGGTGGGTGTCGATCGACACCTGTCGGCAACTCCAGCCTATATATATGATATGAGGGCTCGAGTTTGAGAGATAAGAAAACAACAAGAGAAGCTTGTGGCTGTCTCAGAAAAACACAGAAAATCAGAGAAAGGCTTGAGAAAACCGATCGCGAATCGTTCGCGAAGGCACTAGCATCCCTTCGTCCAGTGTGTGTGCGTGTGGACTTCTGTAGAGGCGCAGCACTTGAGGCGCTTCCTGATCTCGATTACCTGATCTTCTTCCGCTGCAAATCTCCAGGTATGTTCGAGATCTATTGATCTTTCAACATAGATTCAATTGACACAAGATCCGTGGTTTAGGATGTTGTTAGGGCTGTTTTAATCGGATTAAAACCTGAACAAATCCCTTCAGTTTTCGGCCAATACCACCATAAACTATGTCTCGGTTGCTTATTCATACACGAAGTATTGAACCAAGCTAAAAACTACATAAACTAACTGTGATTATCGACTTTGGTCTCACACTCATGGGCTTAAATGGGCCTACGACAAATCAAAGAAACAACAAGTAAATGGGCCAAAGGAGAGTTCGTATGATTCTAGTTGCAAATAGCATCATTCACGTAACTATATAAAGAGATAGATTAAACCTAGTTTAGTATCTTCTTTTTTACGGCAAACAAGCTTGTAAGGTTATTGCTATTAGCTTCTAGGGTTCTATCTATTGCGAATCATCTGTGCATAGATAAGGATTCCTAAGAACGGTTTGTATCTTTCTCAAGTTAGTGGATCTTGTGGGAGACGGTTCCCACCCCAGACGTACCGATTCGAGGCCGGGAACTGGGTTAACAATCTCTTGTGTCAAGTTAAGCAATCTGTTTAAACACTCACAAGTGGTATCAGAGCAATCCAGGTTTTAGATTGCAAGGAGGGGAGAAAGATCAGAGTAGATTTCAACAGAATCATCTCAGAAGAAGGAGGGTAAGGACGCTTACTGTTTCTTCAAGGCGTGAGTTAATTGTTTTGTTGAAGTCGCGGCTACTGTCATCGTCTCGTTCAGCATCACGTAAGTCCTGTCTAGTTTACCTGTATCAAAGGAGTTGAAAAAGGTTAGACATGGATTCCAGTGGAAAATTCAAGAAAGTTTCCAAACTTGATGTTGAGAAGTTTGATGGTAAAGGAGATTTTGGCCTTTGGAAACATAAGGTCATATGTCAGTTGGAGCTTCTAGGCTTAGAATCGGTTCTGGAAGAGAGTTCAGATGGCTCCACATCTGATGAGGAGGAAGGAGAGGAGAAGGATCAAAAGCCGGATCCCAAAGCAAAACAAAAGGAAAAACAGGTTAAAAACCTTATTAAGATGAGTTTGAGTGACTTAATCTTAAGAAAGGTGTGGAAGGAGGCTACTGCTCTCGATATTTGGAAGGCTCTTGAAAGGGATTATCAAACCAAGACACTTCCAAATCGGATATTCTTAAAGCAAAGGTTCGCGAGTTTTAAGATGCAAGAGAGTAAGAGCATTGAGGAAAATCTGGACATCTTTCAGAGGTTGGTTGATGATCTGGGAAGTCTGAACATTCAGATAAGCGATGAAGATCAAGCGATTCAAATTTTAACAAGTCTACCACCACCTTATGAACCGTTGGTGCATACTCTGAAATATGGGAGTGGCAAAGATACTTTAACTGTGGCGGCAGTAAGGTCATCAGCATATGCAAAGGAAGCTGAGCTGAATGAGAAAGGCTTACTGAACAAAGGGAAATCGCAGGGTGAAGGTCTCTACGTTGAGTCCAGGGGAAGATCATCAAAACGATCTGACAAAGGTGGGGACAAATCAGGGAGAGGCAGATCTAAGAGCAAAGGCAGATCTAAATCTAAGTCCAAAAACGTTCAGATCGGAAAAGGGGGGTGTTTTATCTGTGGTAAGGAAGGGCATTGGAAGAGAGAATGTCCTGAAAGGCGTTCTAACAAGAATGGAGATTCAGCCAATATAGCAAGTGAGCCCATGGTTCTCACCGTGAGCACTACTGCTGCGAATCATAAATGGGTTATGGATTCTGGCTGTTCTTATCACATTACACCAAACAAGGAATTCCTGTTTGATCTCCAGGAATTCACAGGCGGAAGTGTGCTAATGGCAAACGATGTGCCTTGTGAGATCAAAGGCATTGGAAAAATCCGGATTCAAAAACCGGATGGATCAATCGTTGTCTTAACAGAAGTAAGATATATTCCAGGTCTGCGAAAAAATCTTATTTCTTATGGGATGCTTGAAAAAGCTGGATGCAGATATTTCAGAGTTGATTTTTTCAAGGGAAATCAGAAGGTTCTGACAGGAGAGTATAGTAATGGCTTATACTATCTGCAAGGAGAAGTCGTTAAAGGAGAGGTGAATGTCTCTAAGGCTGAAATCGATATGACTAAGATATGGCATTCAAGGTTGGGTCATATGAGCAAAAATAATATGGATATTTTGGTCAAGGAAGGTTATCTGCCAAAGAAGGAAGTGGACAAGTTGGAGTTTTGTGAGAGTTGTGCTCTAGGGAAATCTCACAAACAGGCTTTTCCAGCGGCAAAGCACACCACCAAAGAGATACTCGGATACATTCATTCAGACTTATGGGGTTCTCCTTCAAACCCAGAAAGTCTAGGTGGGTGTAAATACTTTGTGAGTTTCATTGATGATTACTCAAAGAAAGTATGGATTTTCTTCCTAAAGACTAAGGATCAGGCGTTTGGCAAATTCAAGGAATGGAAAGAAACTGTCGAAAATCAGACAAGAAAGAAAATCAGGTATTTAAGAACAGACAATGGGCTTGAGTTTTGCAATACACTGTTCGACAATCTGTGCAAGGATTCTGGGATTACAAAGCACAAAACTTGCACCTACACACCACAGCAGAATGGTGTGTCAGAGAGGATGAACAGGACTATCATGGACAAGGTACGATGCATGCTTGCTGAGACAGGGTTAGGGCAAGAATTCTGGGCTGAAGCTGCTTCTACAGTCGTGTATTTGATCAATAGATCACCTAATTCTACCCTAAATTTCAAGCTACCAGAGGAGATGTGGAGTGGTTCAAAACCGGATCTCTCTCACTTGAGACGATTTGGTTGCTCAGCTTATGTCCACAGAGTGCAGGAAAAGACCAAGCCTAGAGCTGTTAAGGGTGTGTTCGTTGGTTATCCTTTCGGAGTTAAAGGATACAGAGTATGGTTATCAGAGGAAGCAAGATGTGAAACTAGCAGGAACGTTGTATTTCATGAGGAAGAACTCTATAAGCATACTCTTACTGAAAACGACACAGCAAAAGAAGCAGAAGGCAAAAAGAAATCAAAGAGAGTGACGTTCTCTGAAAACTTAATTCAAGGCCCTTCTACGCACGCTGATATGGGAGAAACGTCATCTAAAATTGATGAAGGTTCTGTAACAGATGAATCAGACAGTTCTGAAGAATCTGATATAGAAGAAGATGCTGCAGAGCCGGATAATGAAGGTTCATTAGATGGCTACTTGTTAGCGAGAGACAGGGGAAGAAGAACAAACATCAGGCCACCTTCTAGGTATGAAGATGGAGACTTTGTGGCTTATGCTCTATCTATCGCAGAGGAATTAGACCTTGATGAGCCCAAAAGCTATCAAGAAGCTAAAAGGAGCAAGCAGTGGAAACACTGGAATAATGCAGCAGGGGAGGAGTTTGATTCTTTGAAAAGAAATCAAACATGGAATCTCATAGATCGACCAAAAGATCAGAAGGTGATTGGATGTAAATGGGTTTTCAAACTGAAATCAGGGATACCAGGCGTTGAGAAGCAGAGATATAAAGCAAGGTTGGTAGCTAAGGGCTTCTCACAAAAGGAAGGTATTGATTACAATGAGGTGTTTTCACCAGTGGTTAAGCATGTCTCAATCAGGGTCATGTTATCAGCTGTAACTAATATGGATTATGAGTTGGAGCACCTTGATGTGAAAACAGCATTTTTACATGGAAATCTCGATGAAAGGGTTTTAATGGAGCAACCAGAAGGATTTGTTCAGAAGGGGGAAGAGAACAAGGTCTGTTTGTTGAAAAAATCCTTATACGGATTAAAACAATCACCAAGGCAGTGGAATTTAAGGTTTGATGGTTTCATGAAGAAACAAAAATTCCAGAGAAGTGATCGTGATCCTTGTGTTTACATGAGGAATGTTCAGACAGATAAAGCTATTTATCTACTCCTATACGTGGATGATATGCTTATTGCTTCAGGGAATTTGAGTGAAATTAAGGAAGTAAAGGAAAGTCTGAGCAGGGAGTTTGAGATGAAAGATTTGGGGCAAGCTTCAAGGATACTGGGAATGGATATTATCCGAGACAGAGCAAAGGGAGAATTGATTTTGTCACAAGAAAATTATCTAGAAAAAGTTCTAAGGACCTTTGGAATGGCAGAAGCTAAGCCAGTTGTAACACCAATCGCAACTCATTTCAAACTCAAAAGTCTAACTAAAGCACAGTTAGCAGAGGAAGCAAGGTATATGGAAAACATACCTTATGCAAGTGCGGTTGGGAGTTTGATGTACGCGATGGTGGGATCCAGACCCGATCTCGGCTATGCCATTGGCGTTATCTGCAGGTTCATGTCATCACCTGGAAGAGAACACTGGTCAGCAGTGAAATGGGTTATGCGGTACTTAAAAGGTACTTTAAAGACCAGGTTAACGTTCAGAAAACATTCAGAGTTTGGTATTGAAGGGTTTAGCGATTCTGACTATGCTACTGATCTTGACAAGAGAAGATCGGTTACAGGATATGTGTTTAAGGTTTGGGGAAATACAGTATGTTGGAAATCCTATCTACAATCGGTTGTGGCCCTATCTACTACTGAAGCTGAATATATGGCATTGAGTGAAGCAACTAAGGAGGCTCTTTGGCTAAAGGGCTTCTGCACAGAGTTGGGTTTTGGAACTAAAGGCGTTATCATGCATTGTGATTCACAAAGTGCTCTAGCATTAGCTAAAAATCATGTGCATCATGAAAGGACTAAACATGTTGACACTAAGTTCCATTTTATCAGAGACGTTGCAGCAGTGGGTGATATCATTCTATCTAAGATTCACACCAGCAAAAATCCAGCAGATTTTCTAACTAAGGCCTTACCTGGTCCGAAATTTGAACTCTGCTGTGATATCCTGAACGTCGTCTGAGTGGAAATGCAGCTCGCAGGTAACTCTATATCAACATATTTGCTCTCGCAAGAAACAACAACGACAGAGGAAACAAGTTATTTTCTCAAAGTTAAATTGTTTCTTAAGTTGATATAAAATAACTAATAAGGTGGAGTCATTAGAGTTACCTGTATGGAACCATGGTGATTTGGTTTTGGTTCCAGGTGGAGAAGCTGCAAAACGGGATGGTTTTAAACAATGAGACAAGTCAATTTTGGAATATTTATCTCAGAGTTTGAATCATAAGGCAAGTCGGGAGCAGGGTTATCATAAGGAGGGTACATTATTACCTGAGAACAAAAGGAGCTGTAGATGATGTCACGACCTAAAGTCATTGCACATCACAAACGGCTGGGAGGTTATAGTTCGCTTCCGGTGAAGAGTGATTTAAAGAAATTGCTCACCAAGGTCACTGGAAATAAGAGAAACGTCAAGTAAGGATTCTTAAGCTAATCACAGATTTGGAGATTAAATCAAGGAGCTAGCTTAAATCAATGGTACCTGATGTTCTCTTAAGAACCGTTGAGCTAGGAAAGCTCATATTTGGAAGCAGTGTTTGTAATCAAGCTCGTCATTGGGAGCAGCTGATCACAAACTCAAACTGTGGGAGTTCAGAATGAATCAACGGAGGAGACGTCTCTATCATCGTAGAGAAGAGTCAATGGCAGCTGGTCTACATCGAATCACTGATGTTCTCATGTGCTGCGTTGGAAATGGTAGAAACACAACTCAAGTTAAAAGGTTTCAAGTCGGGTTAAATCTTGGAACTGAGACGAAAGATTCAACAACTCAAGGTACAGGTCTATATTCAATACGGACTAAGTTTATGGACCTGAAATAAGGAAGTCAAGACTTTAATCTCGGATTGATGGATACCTGAGAAATTAAAGTCACCTGAGGCTGTCGGAGGCACGGTGGAGCTAGGCTGAGCTCAACCATGGAAGCCGAGACTTGTGGTCAAGACACGGCAACATCGACGAATCAGGTGACATGAAAGGAATATTTCTTTCGGTGCTAAGCAAGGCGGAGCTCATCTATTCCGGGTTGAGGTGCGAAGACCAGAGCGGAGAAGAAGACGACGGCGGTGTTCGCCGGAATCTGAACCGTGTCGGCAAAGGGGTCACTCACCGATGGCTATCGGAAATAAAAGAAAACAAAGGGGTTAGAATCTGTCGGTTTAATTGAAGATTTGAAAGGAGATCTAAGAAATTAAAGACAGGTTCGCGTTACCCATAGTTTTCCGAAGGATCTGAGAAACGGAGGAGCTGGGCGAAGCTCATCCATGGAGGCTTCAGGGTTTCGATCGACGGAGCACTGCAGGTGGAGAGACGAACCAAATCGCAAGCTCTATCAAAGATGGGAAATGATTTGCTGGAGCAAATCGATGGCGTGTGCTAAAGAGATCAAAAGTATTTGGTCTGAGGAATTTTGCATGCGAAGGAGATCAAGGAAGAGAAAGAGTGAAGACAAAAGGTGTCGGCTTCAAGGTGGAGATGGTGGACCAAAGTCAAAGGTGGAGTTTTGTGATTATCGACTTTGGTCTCACACTCATGGGCTTAAATGGACCTACGACAAATCAAAGAAACAACAAGTAAATGGGCCAAAGGAGAGTTCGTATGATTCTAGTTGCAAATAGCATCATTCACGTAACTATATAAAGAGATAGATTAAACCTAGTTTAGTATCTTCTTTTTTACGGCAAACAAGCTTGTAAGGTTATTGCTATTAGCTTCTAGGGTTCTCCAACAAAATAATTTTTTTTTTATCAAATTCAATTAGGAAAGAAGAGTTCTCTTTAAATTTTTCAATAAAGAAAAAAAATTGTTTTTCTTTTGAAATCTTAAATAATATCTGGTCTGAGAAGATGATTTTTTTAAGAATACAAGAAGTGGATAAATTATTGTTTTTTTTTTTGTTGGAGAAGACAAGAATATGTGGATAAATTATTTTGTTGTTTTTAATTTTATATTAATTATGCTTTTTAATCACGCAAAACACACAATTAATATGTTTGTATTGTATTAAAACTGTCAAAAAGCTCGAGTAGCCTAGTGGCGTAAGTAACCCCTTGCTGTCTTCTAGCCCCTGGTTCGATTCCTTCCAAAAGCAAATGGCTTATTTTTATCAAAACGACGTCGTTTTGGTCTCTGATTAAAAAAAAAAAACATAAACCGAACCAAACCGTTCGTCTACCTATTATCTTGATAAACCATATTATAATTGCGGTTTTGTTGAAATTGGCCGTATTTTAATAGATCATGTATTAAATTAAAGTTTTTAGTTAGTTTATGTAGTTTTTAGCTTGGTTCAATACTTCGTGTATGAATAAGCAACCGAGATATAGTTCATTGTGGTATTGGCCGAAAACCCTACTGAACACTTTGCTAATCTTTACTATAAAATACTGATACTTTTTTAAGGGTTTAATTATGTGTTTGATTTTATTATTTTAAAAATGTTTGTTCAATAAAAAAAATAAGTATATACATAATTTTCATGGGTTTTTTAAGATTTCTTATTTGAGAAACAGTTATTACTCTTTCTTACTTTTTATTACTTTTCATTTTTTAAATAGATGAAATACTCATCAAAAACCTGCTGTTGTTTTCTTCTGTATTTGTGGTTTTCCTGATTATGCAAGTAAGAAAATTAGTAAACAAAAGTAAAACAAGCAAACAGTTACACAGGATCGTGAAAGCAATAAGAACTGTTTTAAAACTCAAATCACAAAATTAGATTAATTTTCTTCCAAAGTATTAATCTGAAACATTCTATATGTGCTAGACTTCTCCAGGTACCTTGTGACATTCTGAAATAACTATTCTCATGTGTCTAAAAGATTTAGAATGTGAAGAAACAAAACAAAAAAAGAACATAAAGGAGAACAAAAATCATTGACATATATAGATAACAAGAGGGAAAACGATAGTGAGGATGCTTGGATGAAACGCTAAATGATCCAGTCATTGAACAAACTCTCTAAGAGACTAACACGATTTGAACATCCAAAATCCTCCAGCATAGTATTATCACAAATCATAAATTCATGTACAAATAAAGACTTTTAAGTGTATGATTGATGCTCACACATTTCCCCCCTCATGGCTTAACATGTTCTCTAATGAACTCTTGTACTTGCTCTGTTTCTCCTGTTAGTCCAGATGCTTCACCGACTGTGACTTTGTTTAAGCAATGCGAAGGAAAACACTTCTCCTTCAATCCCAAGAGTCAAGTCATTGGCTATGTCAGCTGTTGAAATCGCACTCCTCGAAACTCTAAGTTTCTCTCTGCAAAATTACACATTATTAACATCGATGAAAAATTATCTTCAGGATCTTTAGAAACAAATAAGAATCAATCTTGCATTTCTTTCTCAATCTGTTTGCGGATGAACTCTTTTGTGTGTGCAGTTACTTTATCTGTCTTGTTACAGCAAAGCAAGACCGGGATCTTATTCTTAACAACACTCGCATTGATCAGAATGTCGTAAAGGTACCTGGAGAAGTACAAAACCATGTGGAAGTGATCATTCTCTAAGAGTCACTTTGTATATGCCTAAGCAAAGCATCTCTTATATGGGAATTAATTACTCTGAAGCTGCCCGACAATTTGGAAGGAACTCAAGTGCATCTACTACAAACACAATAGCGGCTGCTCGAGGCAAGTATTCTTCTAGCTTTGATCTAAGCCGAGAGTGCCCAGGAACATCAACAAGATGAACAGGCTTTGTTTTCTGTGGAAGACACGGCCATGTCTGTTTAGTCCACAAAAAAAATTTACATTCTTAAACAAAACCAAAGTGAAGATCTTTCTTTACCTTAGTGTTTTCATTGTGGAGCACAAATGTGCCTTCGTTAGGTTCCATTGACGTCACAGCACCCTGATGAGAAGATCCATCTCGGAGCTGCCCCAAACATAAAATGTAAATCAAACCATCTCATAATGAGACAACATTCGCCAACTCGTTTCTTTCAGAAACATTTATTTTATGATAATTAGAATGCATGTGTATGAGGAAAGGAGCACTCATTTGATAGAAGAGAACGGTTTTTCCACTTCCGCTAAGCCCAAAGAGGAGTACGTCGGAACAAGCGAACTGCTCAAGGCAGCAAAAGTGACGACATTAACCTGAGAGTGTATATAATTCTGAGAGTGTCTAGAGGAAGTCTTTGTAGCATGGCTTCTAAGGAAATCAGGTTGTCTTCACAGGTTCTCATTTGGTTTTGATATATGGCTTCTAAGGAAATCAGGTTGTCTTCACAGGTTCTCATCGTCGGAGCGGACTCGCTCCAAACAGGAAGAGATTGAACGATTGGAACAAGTGGTTATGCGAGAACTAAATAGGCCGAGCTACGACAATTTGTTGCTTCAAGGCCACTTTATCCGTCGCATTATTAAGTGTATCATGCGTAAGACTGAGAGACTTGTTGAAAATTTTGAAGATACGGTTAAAGAGATTGAAGATGAAATAGCACCGCCAAGTAGAGATGCGTTAAGTATATTTCGTGATCGTTTACAAGAGATACAAAAGTATCATAAAGATCATGGCGTTGATGCTATGGAACCACCTCCGATGTTAATATTCAAGTCACAACAGATAGGCGATGGAAGTTTGCACATTGAGTTGTGTAAAAGGTATAATCAAGCACTTGTGGAGGAGGAACCACGTATTGAATTTTCATTCACTGGAGAGGAAAGGTTTGGTCGGTGCTAGGACTTGGGTGATATGTATAAGCAGTACATGAACAGTGAATTTGGGGAAAGAGTGGATTATTCTGCTTACCTTGATGTTTTTTCTCAACCAGAGAAAATACCGCCTCAACTAAAGCTGTCGAGCCAATACAAGAAATATATGGAAGCTCTACTAGAGTACCCAGCCATTGAAAGATGTGGACATAATACTTTCAGATGAAGTTATTCCATCCCAGCAAATTGTCATAGATCTTAATTGATTGCTACACCACAGTGGAGGAACTGATACATGCGTTGCCTGATAAGCTGAAGGAGGCATTTGAAGCATTAGGACTGAAGACTGATGGTACCCGGAGGCCAAAGTGAAGAAACTCTGCAATTTACTTGATAAGACAATCAAAAGGAAGAGACAGAAACAGCCTTTGATGTCTGAAGATGAATTGTCAATGTGTTGTTATGCCAAGTTGGGAGAGAAAGTGCCAAGGGGTTGGGATGGGATCCCTATACCATACTTGCTCTACAAACTTGGTGACGATCTTGGCCAGGAGTTTAAATGCGAGATGATCTTCGGGGACGAGTATAGCTACTGGGGAAGAAGGGCTTTTTTGAGACATTTCAACGAATGCCGCCACCAATTACGTTGCGAACGGAAACAAGCTCAACAAGAATGCTAAATTCAGCTTTTTGCGTGAATCCGATATTTATCACGCATTTTACAAGCTCAGGCTTGCTGAATACTACCAAGATGGAAGAGGTACTGAGCCTACTGTTCCTGATGAAGATAAGGTTGTTCCTGCTCTTCCAAAACGTCACAAGTATTCAGTTACGCAGCTTGATACTGGCTTTTCCATAGATCTTGGGTTTTCCGTCTTTGGGAAGTATCTCTGCTTGAAGGTTTCAGGTGGTGTAAGTGTTGATTTGAGTTTGAGACACTCAGACGAGTATCGATTGGTGGGTATTTTTATAGAGCATATATATTGGAGTTTTGATTCCTTAAACGATTTACTTATTATTTTTTTGAGTCCTTAAATTTAGTTTAATTTTCTTAAAGAACAAAGGTGAGATTAGTGTGGCTAATTTGAGAAGCGAACAGCCTGGAGAGCATAAACCAAAGCTATAGTGTGCTATACATCTCAAACATTAAATTAATTAACTATTGTTAGTGTATTACATCCTAATCTTAGCCAGCCCAATTAAACTATTCTACTTTTTTTTTTATATATATATATATATATTTTTTTTTTGTCAACTTCTACTTTTTTATATATATAGATCGTGGAACTTGACAAAAGAAAAGAAAAAGTCAACTTTTTGGGCGGTACCATTTCATCAAAAATTATTTATAACTGGTATTTTTATGTAGATGCGATTGACTTTAGCTCCTGAGTGCCTACACAGACTAATTGGATCCACCAAATGTTATATGTGTTATGAAAGTCAAAATAAGGAGGAAGAAAAAGTGATTGTGGAACCCAATTTTCTTCTATATAAACAATCAAACCCCCTCATTCCAAAACACACCTTCTTCTCATTACAATCATAATTTCTCACATTCTCACTCATTTCTCTCCTTGTATCAAGATTTTGTGGGTAATAAATTTTTGTCTTTATTTATTATTTCCGATATAATAAATTATCATTATTATTATAACACGTTATCAGCACGATCGTTCTACGATATGGGCTATATATATATGTAATATTTACCCTGTTATAATGGTCGGGATACCCGCCTATATAATTTATTATTATTATTGTAATGGTTGTTTAACGCACCATTATTTTCTTAATATTACCGTGGGCGGTTTGTCGCCTCGTTATTTAATTTACCTGCACTATATCATGGCTGCTAAAAGCACCATAATTATTTATTTACTGTTAATATTATAATGGATGGCTGAGCCACCTGTATAATTTTATTGTTGATTATAATGGATGGCTGAGCCACCTATATTATTTTATTGTTAATGTCATAATGGATGGCTGAGCCACCGCATATTTATTTATTGTTTCAATGTGGATGATTAAATCACCATAATTTTCTGATTATATATCTGTTTATATTATAATCATTATAAATTAAATATGCATATTTTTGTGTTCAAAATAAGATTGCGGTCTCATTTATTCCTCAGGCGAATAAATCTAGACTCATATCAACGTACATCTCCAGGAACCCCTGTTCCGTTAAAGAGCACCTTCTTGTCCAACTGGGAAGAAGTAGTACGGATTTAATTAAAAACTCAGTTTTTCCGGTAGCCTTTTTCATAACGGTCACAAAGATTTTTTCACAAATTTTTACTCTCCAACGGCTACATCTAACGGCTATGAACAGTGATTTTCAACGGCTATGAACAGTGTTTTTCAATCTATAAATAAACTCATCCCTCACTCATTTCATTTCACTCATCGATTTCATATCTCTCTCTTCTCTTCTCTCAAATATTTCACAAATATTTTTCATCTAATTTTTGTAAGAATGATGAGAATGATGATCCGTTTGCTTTTAATTTTCTGTGCGATTGTAACTTTTACATCGATTTATGGTCTTTGCATGGGAGATTTTACTCCGGCAGAATTTTCCTTAATGTTGTTTTACTTTTTGTGCATTGTTTTTTCCTTGTAATTGCTTGGATTATTCATGTAAACGGCTCATTTTAAATGAGTGATTATTACCGCACTAATAAAGTTTTATGATTTTGTTTTAGAAAATCAAAATGGCAAAAGTTGAGAAGCTACAATTTCCAGCTCTAAAGATTAGAGGAGCAAATTACATCGCATGGACGACTGATGTCGAACTCCATTTAGAGATGAAAAAATTCCAAACTCTATAAAAGAAAACATCGAATCGCCTGCCCATGAAAAGGCACAAGCGATAGTTTTCCTCAGAAAACATGTCGATGAAAATATTAGCATGATTGCTAATATAAAAGACCCAGCACAGCTGTGGAAAGCTCTGAAAGAGCGGTTTGATAACCAAAAAGATATAACTCTCCCTCATGCACTCGACGAGTGGAAATACCTGAGATTTCAGGATTTTGAGAAAGTGGAAGATTATAATTCCGCTATTCTAAGAATTGTGACACAATTAAAATATTGTGATAAACCTGTCACTGAGGCAGAAATGCTAGAAAAAACCTATACGACATTCCATAAAGAACACCGTGTTCTTGCAGAACTCTACAGGAGTCGCGGATACACTAGGGTTTCTGAGCTAATGGTAACGCTCCTACTAGCTGAGAAGAACTGTGAACTTCTCATAAAGAATCACAATTCTAGGCCAACAGGAAGCAAGGCATTTCCTGAAGTAAATACCACGGATGTAAAATTTCGGAGAGAAAGGATCAAACCTATCATGGTCGTGGTCGTGGCAGTGGTCGTGGCCGAGGCCGTGGCCGTGGTCGACGATTTAATCGAGGACGTGGGAGAAATTATAACCCACAAGAGAGGAATTCATACAGATGGGTCCGATCCGAACAATTCCAAAGGGAAAAGAACTCCAAGGGAGTTCCACCCAGAAACAAGAAAATGTATGTTTCAGGTGCGGATCGAAGGGCATTGGTCCCATGTATGTCGAACTCCCCCACATCTTTGCAAATTGTACCAAGAGTCAATTAAAGGCAAAGGAAAGAAGGGAAAGAAGTGAACCTTACGAACACTTCGGGTACAACTTACCTCGATTCCTCCGAATTTGGGGACGACTTCGATGAGACCATGATAATGGAACATTGATATGCTTGTAATATCTCAAAATAAGCCATGTATAATTATTACTCATCTTTGCTTTGTTTTAAGAATAACGTTGTTTATACAACAAAATTAATGTATAATTATTGTGTGATTTTATGAATTAAATTTACTATCTCTTTTTCTTGATGTTTATGTTACCTGCAGAAAATGGATCACAACACAAATAGGACAATATCCAAAAAGATGGTTAGAGAGATTTGTATACTAGATTGTGGAACAACCCACACTATTCTGAGAAACAAACAATATTTCTCTAACCTAAAACTGACAAATGTTATTGTCAGTACAATATCAGGTCCTACAGACCTGGTTGAAGGAATTGGAAAAGCCAGCTTTATGCTGCCAAATGGAACAAATTTTTCCATAAAAAATGCTTATATTCTCCAAATTCAAAGAGGAATTTGTTGAGTTTCCAAGATATATACCTTCATGGGTATGACACTCAGTCAGCAACTGAGAATGGAAAGAAGTATATGTATATAACTTCTGAGAAATCTGGAAAAAGGCTTATACTTGAAAAAATTCCAAAGTTTCCTTCTGGCTTGCATCATACTTATATAGATGCAATTGATTGAATCAAACCTTGTGATCAAAAGAAATCATGAGGATTTCACATTGTGGCATGATCGCCTTGGCCATCCAGGCACCACAATGATGCGCAAGATCATAGAAAGCTCACATGGTCATCCACTGAAAATCCAAGAGATATATCAGGGAAATAAAATGACATGTGCTGCATGTTCTCTTGGCAAATTGATCATAAGGCCATCGCCAACCAAAATCGATAAAGAATCACCAAAATTCCTTGAACGAATTCAAGGTGATATTTGTGGACCAATACATCCACCTTGTGGACCATTCCACTATTTTATGGTATTAATTGACGTATCCAGTAGATGGTCACACGTTTGTCTATTGTCATCTCGAAATATGGCATTTGCGAGATTTCTAACTCAGATAATCAAACTGCGAACTCAGTTTTCTGATTATCCTATTAAAAGAGTTAGATTAGACAACGCTGGTGAATTCACATCCCAAGCATTCAAAGATTATTGTATGGTAACGGAATTGAAGTTGAACATTCTGTAGCTCATGTTCATACTCAAAATGGCTTGGCTGAATCATTAATTAACGTCTGCAATTGATTGCAAGACCGTTGATCATGAGATCTAAACTTCCAACCTCTGTATGGGGACATGCTATTTTGCATGCTGAAGCACTGATTCGGATAAGACCAAGTGCATACCATAAGTATTCCCACTTCAGTTGGCATTTGGTCGAGAACCAAATATTTTCCATCTCAGAATCTTTGGTTGTGCGGTATATGTGCCTATAGCACCACCACAACGCACAAAGATGGGACCACAAAGAAGGTTGGGAATATATGTTGGTTGTGATTCTCCATCAATTATACGATACCTAGAACCACAGACAGGTGATGTCTTTACGGCACGTTTTGCCGATTGTCACTTTGATGAAAAAGTGTTCCCGGTTCTAGGGGGAGAAAATAAGCAAGTAGGAAAGGAAATCAAGTGGAGTGTACCATCCTTGTTACACCTTGATCCTCCTACTAAAGAGTCAGAACTAGAAGTTCGACGAATTGTGCATTTGCAAAGTATAGCAAATCAGCTACCAGATGCATTTGCGGATACCAAAACGGTAACTAAATCTCATATACCGGCTGCAAATGCTCCTGCTCATATTGAAATACCACAAGAACGTGGGAAAGCAGATGATACACGTGAGCCTGAAACACGCCGGAAGCGTGGCAGGCCGTTGGTTCTAAAACTAAGAATCATAAGAAACAAAAGAAAGTTGAAACTCATGAAACACCCAAAGTAGCAGAAAGTACTTTGGAGGAAACAAATCATGAGACTCATGATAATGTAGAGCATCAAAATCCAGAAGAAAATCATGAGATTTCTATCAATTATATCCATAATCAAAAGATATGGAAAAGAAAGAAATAGATGATCTCGATGATGTTTTCTCATATCTTGTGTCACAAGAAATAAATGAGGAAAAGGAAGATCCAGAGCCAAAGTCTGTATATGAATGTCAAAAAAGACATGACTGGATAAAATGGAAAGATGCAATACAAGTCGAACTTGATTCGCTTAATAAACGAGAGGTTTTTGGACCCATTATGCTCACACCCGAAGATGTGAGACCAGTTGGATCTAAGTGGGTTTTCGTTCGTAAACGAAATGAGAAAAATGAGATCACGAGATATAAAGCTCGTCTCGTAGCCCAAGGTTTTTCACAAAGACCTGGAATAGACTACGAGGAAACGTATTCTCCTGTATGGATGCAATCACGTTCAGATTCTTGATGAGTCTGGCGGCTGATGAAAATCTAGAAATGCGTCTTATGGATGTCGTTACGGCATACCTATATGGATCATTAGATACTGATATCTACATGAGAATTCCTGATGGTTTTAAAATGATGCCTGTAGCATTAAGTTCTAAACCAAAAGAGTTATGTGCAATAAAATTGCAAAGATCATTATATGGGTTAAAGCAGTCTGGACGTATGTGGTATAATCGTCTCAGTGAGCATTTAACGAAAGAAGGATATGTAAACGATCCTATATGCCCATGTGTTTTCATTAAGAAAACAGAAACTGGATTTGTAATAATCGCAGTATATGTTGATGATCTAAACATAATCGGAACTCATGATGAGATACAGAAAGCATCAGATTATTTAAAAGGAGAATTTGAGATGAAAGATCTCGGGCAGACAAAGTATTGTCTTGGCCTTCAGATTGAGCATTCTGAAAAGGTATATTTGTGCACCAATCCACATATACCAAAAGAGTGTTAAAAAGATTTAACATGGATAAGGCAACTCCACTCAGTACTCCCATGGTCGTAAGGTCACTTAATATTGAAAATGATCCATTCCGACCACATGAGGAAAACGAAGAGATACTTGGTCCTGAAGTACCATATCTAAGTGCAATTGGAGCTCTGATGTACCTTGCAAATTGCACACGGCCTGATATATCATTTGCTGTTAATCTTTTGGCAAGATTCAGTTCGTCCCCTACGCGAAGACATTGGAATGGAATTAAACATGTTTTCCGTTATCTTCAAGGGACCACTGACTTAGGATATATTTTATCCTAAAAATTCAAAAGGTAAAATGGTCGGTTTTGCAGATACAGGATACCTATCGGATCCACACAAAGCCCGATCACAAACGGATACGTTTTCACGATCGGAGGCACTGCTATATCTTGGCGTTCTCAGAAACAGACACTGGTGGCTACTTCCTCGAATCATGCAGAACTCATTGCACTCCATGAAGCAAGTAGAGAATGTGTCTCACTGAGATCAATAAGCCGACACATCCTATCAAGCAGTGGGATTCTCCGAGATACGGAGCCAACTATCTTATACGAAGATAATGTTGCATGCGTTGCTCAAACGAAGGAAGGATATATCAAAAGTGATAGAACGAAACATATACCTCCGAAGTTGTTCATGTACATCCAAGAACTCGAGAAGAATAAGGAGATTGAAGTGAGATATGTCCGTTCATGCGACAACGCAGCTGATCTTTTCACGAAATCACTACCCACCACTATGTTCAGGAAGCATGTACATAGTATTGGAATGCGTCGTCGACAAGATCTCTAAGACAATCTTAATCAAGGGGGAGCTTGCGCAGTTGTACTCTTTTTACCTTACTATGGTTTTTTCCCATTGGGTTTTTCAAGGTTTTTAACGAGGCAACAAAGGCGTTGAGGAGAGTATGAATATGACATTGGTCTCCAAGGGGGAGTGTTATGAAAGTCAAAATAAGGAGGAAGAAAAAGTGATTGTGGAGCCCAATTTTCTTCTATATAAACAACCAAACCCCCTCATTCCAAAACACACCTTCTTCTCATTACAATCATAATTTCTCACATTCTCTCTCATTTCTCTCCTTGTATCAAGATTTTGTGGGTAATAAATTTTTGTCTTTATTTATTATTTCCGATATAATAAATTATCATTATTATTATAACAATATGTAATTAAAACTGTGAACAATCAAATTGACCGTGTGGAAGCTAAGGAAATAAAGTACCCAAACGATTTACTCTTCTTAAGTTAGATTAGAATTACTAAAATTCATATTGCATGCCCCCTTTAGAGTCTCTTGGAGACCTTATATATAAAGTACTGAAGTACTAACTGTAAATGACCATAAAAATTTCACTAATTTCTATAGATAATGATTGGTAAAATCATAATTTTCTCTAACATGTTATTTACGCAAAACCTGGTAATGCAAACCATTTGTAGTCCAGATTCTTATTTAATCAAGTATGGCTATACTAAAGGAAAAAGTTTCATGGTCTCATTTTGCTAGTTAAATCTTATGAAATCCCATTGTTGATTATTTGCAAATTAACCATCATTTGATTTGTAAGCAAGACGAAACCCCAAATCTTATACGAGAAAGTTAGATAAACAAAATGCTTTAAAGGAAAAAGTAATCAAACAACACAAATCTAAATCGAAACACACATCAATAAAAAGCCCCACAAATTAAAATGGAAAAGGAAAGCCCTAGAAGGTAGTTTTCAATCGTCATTTATATTCATTCGTCTGATAGTCTCAAGTAGTTCACGACTAGTAGTAATACTCCGTACTGATAGTCCAATGCTACTGGCCTCAGCTTGAGATAGTTTAACATTCGATGGAGGTTCCATGAGGATCTTCACATTCTTGCAACTCCTCTCAACCATTTTTAGAGCCTTTTGAGATATTTCAACAGAGTGGCTGATATCGAGCTCCCTTAGCTTAGGGCAGTTCGAAGCAATCTTTGCCATTGATTCATCTGTAACACCTAAGCAGTCCTTAATCCATAAAACCTCCAAATTAGGGCATCTGCAAATAAAAATCATGCAACATGTAAATTCAGGCAACTAGTGATATCATTAACCTTAATTGTTTTCACTATAAATAGTTTCTATAAAAAGGTTAAGTAATGCCATAAATAGTGATATATAGCATCTACCTCTCAGCAGCGTACCACAAAGATTGATCCGAACAGTGCCTAACGCGGATCTCCGTGAGACCACCTTGGCTTCGATCCACAACACACCGGAGAAAGGAGTCAACCTTCTGCTCGAACTCGAAACTAAACCAAAGATTCGAAATACGAGATGACTGGAACCAAGTTTCAAGATCGAAGACCGAATTGAGCGACGGGTCGTCGCATGCGTACATCCAAAGCTTGCATACGAGCATAGGTCCTCTCCAACGTTCTTCCATGCTTAGCCGCGAGAGTATGTCGATGAGACATTCCCGATTCAACTCAGACCAGCCACGGCCTAGTCCAGATCCGGTCTCTTCTTTCTTTCCTTCGTGCGTTCATTACTATTAGCTTGTTTTTGATTTTTTCTTCTCACTCTTTTTTTTTTTTTTTCATCTTCTCACTCTCTTTAAGACGGAATAAAGTTGCATCTAATCAAATCCACTAACTAAAAACACAACATGTGTCTTCAATTCATTCACCTACCTTTTGATTAGTCTCTTTTTAACAATTTTAAAAACAGCTTTTTTCTTTCTTTCCTGACATAAGTTTAAGACTTTACTGTTCCTATCAATCCCGTTTAGCTTGTGGTTGGGGATAGTTTGGTTTATTTTTGAGAGAATTTGCTGAAAAATAAGATTTGGAATATAAATTACCGAGATGCGTTCATGAAGAAAGGAATATAGAATGTTATATTTCACAAAGAAAAGAATTTAGTATTACTTAGGGTGAATGCAAGAATGGCATTAATACTTTGTGTAAAGAGTTTGCCTTACAAGTAAAAGTAAAAACAAAAAGTTACAAAAAAATGAAAACTATCTCTTATATTGGTCGTCTATATATAATTGAATAAGGGGATGATTGGTTGGGCTGTAGGAACCATCTTTAGCTTTAATTTTTAGCTACAGCTCAACAAATTACCAATCGTGTTTTATCTCATTTTTTAAAGCTACAGCCCCTACATCAAAAAAAATGGCTGTAGAAGCCTTATTTACTAAAGCCATATTTTAAAGGCTGTAGAAAAAAATATATGGCTGTAGGAATATCTTTCCTTTTTTATTATTTTTGTCATTTATTATCTACAGCTACAGAATATACAGCTACAGCAAATATATCTACAGACCAAATTCTACAGCAAATAATATACAGCTACAGTCCAACCAATCACCCACTAAGTAAGTTAGTTATAACAACTCATTTCATAAACTCTCAACATCTTTCTAATCATCAAAACTCTTCTCAATACCATCCATGAGTTCCATCGACTACCCTCCTCCTTCTCCTTTCGTATGCCCTCCCTTACGAACCGGAAACATATACCTGGGACGAGAGTTTCAAACGAAAAAACTTGGTAATTCAACTTATCGCATCATCGACAGTTCTTATCACGTCTCTGATGCTGAAGACGAGTTTTGTTTTAACTCTCCCAATTATAAATTTTTACACTCCCACCGTCTTCTCTTGTTTCTTGGGTGCAACAATAAAGAAGGGAAACAAAACGACATCTACTGCAAAGCTTGTCGTAGTGATAATATTGGTACGACCTATTATTTTTGCAACGGCTGTAAAATTCCTTTCCACAAAGAATGTGTCGAGTCTCTCCCTATATTCATTTCTCCTTGTCATCCAAAATATCCTCTCCAGCTTCTCAATCAGCATTTCGGTTCTGGTAAAGAGGAATGCCATTATTGTGGAATTAAAATTTGGGGATTAGTTTATTATTCTTCTATTTGTGATCTTTTTCTACATCCTGTTTGTGCAAGAAAACGAGAGTTTTCTGTTATAAACAATCCAAAAAGACATGATCATATCCTCCACTACTTTCCAAGAAACGCCTCACTTACTTGCGATATTTGTGCATCTGATGATAACAAAAGGTGCTTTTACTCCTGTCTTCAATGCGATTTTATTGTCCATCGAAAGTGCATCGACTTGCCACGTGTCATACTAATATCTTGTCACAGCCATCGCCTTTCTTTTGCTAATTCTCTTCCTTCCGGGAATTGGTCTTGCGGAGTTTGTCGCCGGAAGATCAATGAAAACTATGGGTCATATTCTTGCACAAAGCGTTGCACCTATGCAGTGCACACCAATTGTGCCACTCTGCTTGATGTATGGGCTGGTGAAGAACTCGAGGACCAACCAGAGACGGTATACGATAATCTTGAACCGTTTGAGGAGATAAGTGATGGAATTATACGACATTTCAGCCACCCGCACCATCGTATGAGACTTATTGAAGACATTGATATGGCCTATGATGCAAAACAACAATATTGTCAAGCATGCATGCTTCCTCTTTATGAAGGTAATGTTTATTCATGCATGGAATCTGATTTTGTCCTCCATGAAACATGTGCAAATCATCCTCGCATAAAACGTATTGGAGTGCATCCCCACCCATTAATGCTAAAACCGATTCCTGCAGAAAGATTTTTCTGTTGTTATTTCTGTGGTCGCTATTCGTGCGGTTTCGTATACATGTGTGGACGGCAAGTGTGTCCCTCTGAATACTCTGTGGACGTAAGATGTGCCTCCTTATCTGAACTGGTGGATCATCCATCTCATCCACATCCTTTGTTCTTATTCTATGAACGAACAACTTATCAAATATGTTCGACGTGTGAAACACGGTCATACCGAAGTTTAAATTGTGTTGAATGTGACTTTGTTTTGTGCGTTGGTTGTGCCAATCTTCCTTACAAGGTTAAGTATGAGCAGGATGAGCATATTCTAACCCTTTCTTATGAGAAAAATGCAACTAATCCTTATTGGTGCCAAGTTTGTGAGGAAACAGCAGATCCGAAGAAAGGATACTATAGATGCAATGAGTGTGGAGTCACGTTCCATATTGAATGTATACTAGGAAATGACTTCTATATGAAGACCGGAGAATTTCTTACATCCTATGGAAAGGTTGAGATCATTCTTAACAATCGTCTCAGCCGACCCATCTGCAAAACATGTAAAAGACGCTGTCGATACAATATAGTATTTAAAACATCTTGTGGACATATATTTTGTTCGATCGAGGACCTCAGAGCATCTCAACATTCTTTTGTTTCTTTTCTCACAAAATAATGGTGGTGAAGACGCGTGTCGAGGAGAAACGTTTCATCTAAATTCTTATAGAGGAATTGTTTCTGTTAGTTAAGAATCACCAAACTATTTTTTTATTAAATTTAATGACAGAAATTTGTTAAAAACCAGGTTAAATTCTGGGCTGCACATGCTCTTACTAATAAAATACTAACATTTTAAAGGTTTAATTATGTGTTTACTTTTATTATTTTAAAAAAGTTTTCAATCACAAAAAGATAAGTGTATACATAATTTTTCATGGGTTTTTTTATTAATATTTTATATTTGAGAAACAGTTATGTCTCTCTTTCTTATTACTTTTATTACTTTTTAAATATTTTTCAATAGATGAGATACTCATCAAGAACCTGCTGTTTGAATAGAGCTTTTATGTAATTGTGAATAACTGTTTTCTTCTGTATTTGTGGTTTTCCTAATTTATGAAAGTAAGAAAATTAGTAAACAAAAGTAAAACAAGCAAACGATTACACAGGATCCTGTAAGCAATAAGAACTATTCTAAAAACTCAAATCACAAAATTAGAAACATTCTATGCTAGACTTCTCCAGGTACCTTGTGAAATTTTGAAAGAACTATTCTCATGTGTCTAAGAGATTTAGAATGTGAAGAAACAAAACAAAACAAAAAAGAACACAAAGGAAAACAAAAATCATTGACATATGAAACGATAATGAGGTTGCTTGGATGAAACGGTAAAAGATCCAGTCATTGAACAAACTCTCTAAGAGACTAACACGATTTGAACATCCAAAATCCTCCAGCATAATATTATCACAAATCATAAATTCATGTACAAATAAAGACTTTTAAGTGTATGATTGATGCTTACACATTTCGGCCCTCATGGCTTAACATATTCTCTGATGAACTCTTGTACTTGCTCTGTTTCTCCTGTTAGTCCAGATGCTTCAGCGGCTGCGACTTTGTTTAAGCAATGCGAAAATGAAAACACTTCTCCTTCAATCCCAAGAGTGAAGTCATTGGCTATGTCAGCTGTTGAAATCGCACTCCTCGAAACTCTAAGTTTCTCTCTGCAAAATTACACATTATTAACAAGAGGAACATCAATGAAAACTTATCTTCAGGATCTTTAGAAACAGATAAGAATCAATCTTACATTTCTTTCTCAATCTGCTTACGGATGAACTCTTTTGTGTGTGCAGTTACCTTATCTGTCTTGTTACAGCAAAGCAAGACCGGGATCTTATTCTTAACAACGCTCGCATTGATCAGAATGTCGTAAAGGTACCTGGAGAAGTACAAAACCATGTTTAAGTGATCATTCTCTAAGAGTCACTTTGTATATGCCTAAGCAAAGCATCTCTTATATGGGAATTAATTACTCTGAAGCTGCCCGACAATTTGGAAGGAACTCAAGTGCATCTACTACAAACACAATAGCGGCTGCTCGAGGCAAGTATTCTTCTAGCTTTGATCTAAGCCGTGAGTGCCCAGGAACATCAACAAGATGAACAGGCTTTGTTTTCTGTCGAAGACGCGGCCATGTCTGTTTAGTCCACAAAAAAACTTTACATTCTTAAACAAAACCAAAGTGAAGATCTTTCTTTACCTTAGTGTTTTCATTGTGGAGCACAAAGGTGCCTTCGTTAGGTTCCATTGACGTCACAACACCCTGATGAGAAGATCCATCTCGGAGCTGCCACGAACATAAAACGTAAATCAAACCATCTCATAATGAGACAACATTCGCCAACTCGTTTCTTTCAGAAACATTTATTTTATGATAATTAGAATGCATGTGTATGAGGAAAGGAGCACTCACTTGATAGAAGAGAACGGTTTTTCCACTTCCGCTAAGCCCAAAGAGGAGTACGTCGGAACAAGCGAACTGCTCAAGGCAGCAAAAGTGACGACATTAACGTGAGAGTGTATATAATTCTGAGAGTGTCTAGAGGGAGTCTTTGTAGCATGGCTTCTAAGGAAATCAGGTTGTCTTCACAGGTTCTCATTTGGTTTTGATATATTGCTTGTCTGAGTGTTCTGCGTTTTCATTTCTCAGTCTTCTCCTTGGTCTCCTCCTCCTCCTAGTTATGTTTTGACTGGTGTCACTCCTTGGCTAGGCCTCTCGGTGATGTCTATTTGCTGGTGGTTTCTTGGTTCTCCGTTGGATCAGTCTCCTCTCCGGGGTACTCTCAGTTTATTGATCAGCCTTACGCTTCTCTAACTTTCCTTGTCGCATTTGTTCTCTCCTTGTGCGTGGAGTCTCTTCTCTGGATTGTTTTTGGGGATCCTGTTCCCGGCCTCCTCTAAATAATCACTGTTCGGGGTAAGTGTTGGATGTTAAGTTGTTCTTGTTCTCTGGTTAGCTTGTGGTTGAGGATTGTTTGGTTTATTCTTCTCTCCTCATCGTGATTTAAGCATCCGGTTTGTTTTGTCCTGTGTTTTCTTGTGTGTGGCTCACTCCAGGGGAAAGTCTTAGTCCAGTGATGGGTCTTCTGGTTAATACTGTTGGTTTGCTTGGACTTGGGTGATATGTATAACCAGTACATGAACAGTGAATTTGGGGAAAGAGTGGATTATTCTGCTTACCTTGATGTTTTTTCTCAACCAGAGAAAATACCGCCTCAACTAAAACTGTCGAGCCAATACAAGAAGTATATGGAAGCTCTGCTAGAGTACCCAGCCATTGAAAGATGTGGACATAATACTTTCAGATGAAGTTATTCTATCCCAGAAAATTGTCATAGATCTTGATTGCAACACCGCAGTGGAGGAACTGATACATGCGTGGCCTGATAAGCAGAAGGAGGCATTGGAAGCATTAGGACTGAAGACTGATGGTACCCGGAGGCCAAAGTGAAGAAACTCTGCAATTTACTTGATAAGACAATCAAAATTAGGAGGAGACAGAAGGTAGAAGAGAAACAGACTTTGACGTCTGAAGATGAATTGTTATGCCAAGTTGGGAGAGAAAGTGCCAAGGGGTTCGGATGGGATCCCTATACCATACTTGCTCTACAAACTTGGTGACGATCTTGGCCAGGAGTTTAAATGCGAGATGATATGTGGGGACAAGTATAGATAGCTACTGGGGAAGAAGGGCTTTTTTGAGACATTTCAACGAATGCCGCCACCAATTACGTTGCGAACGGAAACAAGCTCAACAAGAATGCTAAATTCAGCTTTTTGCGTGAATCCGATATTTATCACGCATTTTACAAGCTCAGGCTTGCTGAATACTACCAAGATGGAAGAGGTACTGAGCCTCCTGTTCCTGATGAAGATAAGGTTGTTCCTGCTCTTCCAAAACGTCACAAGTATTCAGTTACGCAGCTTGATACTATCATGCTCACAGCACAGTTTACAGCGCGGTATGGGCAAAAATTTGTGCCGGATTTGATCGCTAGTGATGACATTATGAAATAGTCCCTCGTTTTTGCTTTTGGATGGATACACGGGACCAGTGGTACAGGGATCTGGTCGTTGCGTACTACCATGTAGTACATCCAGATTATTTGAAAGAAAACCTGACTAGTAGTGCCGCTGATATAACGACTGTTCTTGAGCGCTGTTTCCTGGAGACACAAGTTCGTGAGAGAGAGCGGGATCGTAATTGGGTCTGTGAGCCACCACCAACTGCGTCAAAGAGGCCTAAGTTAGTTTGACGAGTCAGCCACCAGTTTCTTGCTCAGCAAACAAAGTTAACCTAATATTATTATTATTTCAGACTTTGTCTAATAGTTGTGTGTGTGGATAATGTTCTTCCTACTCTTGGTTAACCTAGTTTAAAAGTGCTGTTAGTTTGTGCAAGGATACAATGAATATCAATTTCCAACAAAAAAAATTAAAAAAAAAACCTTTTACGGGAAGAAAAACAAAAGAGACAGTGGTAAAATATTATAAATGACTTTCAAGCTGATAGCACCCCATTAGTTGGGTACTCAAAAACTAGTTTCTAGGTTATATAATATAGGACTTCTAAATTATTGAATTATATAATTAATTTTTAATGTTAAAAGAAAAATTAAACCACTTAAAATGGTCTTTGAGGGGTTCTTATGAGATCTTATCAGAGAATCTCATTTCAATTTCTCTCTCACTTTTTTCTTTTCTTTTCATTTTCTTAAAATTGAGATACGTACACCATGAAAACTCTTCAATGAAATTACTTTAAACTATGGTAGAAGGAGTCGTCATGAAGAAAGGAATACAGAATGTTATTTTTCACAAAGAGAAGAATTTATTATTATTTGCGTGAATATAGAATACAAGAATGGTATTCATACTTTGTGTAAGGAGTTTGCCTTACAAATAAAAATATAAAAAGTGATAAAAAAAATGAAAATTTTCTCCAATGTTGGTCGTCTATATAATTGAATAAATTAGTACTCATAACATTTCATACATAAACTCTCAACATCTTTAGCTCTAATCATCAAAACTCTTCTGAATACCATTTATGAATTCCATCGACCACCCTCCTCCTTCTCCTTTCATATGCCCTGCCTTACGAACCAAAGGCACAAACGGAAGTTGGTCCCCAGATAAAAAACGTTGGTTCCAAACCAAAAACATTGGTGAGACAACTTATCTCATCATCAACAATTCTTTTCACCTCTCTGATGCTGAAGACGAGAAGTTTTCAAACTCTCGCAATTCTTATCACATCTCTTATGTGGGAGACAAGAAGTTTTTAAATTCTCACCATCTTCGCTTATTTCTTGGATGCAACAATAAAGATGCCGAGCAAAACGACTTCTACTGCATAGCTTGTGAAAGTTATAAAATGTTAGGAAATACGCGGTCAAATTTTGCGGAGTAAGACCAGAATTTATGGGAGCGAAAAAAAACACACACGAATTTGTTAACGGAGTTCGGCCAATCTTGCCTACGTCTCCGGACCTGCTACAGATCTTTTATTATTCACCGGGAAATTTTACAAGCTCTCAACTCACACCCAAAACCGAGAACACTCCGAGAAAATTACACTTAATTTTCTCAAAAGAAAATATATTTTTTTTCTCTCTCTCACGTTCTCTCTTCTTCTCTTCTTTCTCTCTTCTTTCTCTCTTCTTTGTTTTTTAAGATTTTGGGATGATAATGAATATGAGATGATGCACATATATATAGGGGAGGAAATGGGGTTGGTGAGCCAAAAATGTTGACAAATGTTGCACCGTCCTTCACCAACCAACTTCACCTGCCAAAAAAGAAACGTGTTGTTTGACTAACAATCTCCCACTTGAAGACTGATTTCAATCTGTCTTCACACCTTAATCAATGTAGCAGGTCTTCCCAGCTTATTACTCCAACAAGCCAACTGAGGTTGTACACAACCTCAGCTTATCATATGGCACGACCTTCGTCAGCATATCTGCCGGATTCTTACTTCCTGGGATCTTCTCAAGCACCAACATTTCATCTTCTAATGCCAATCTGATGAAATGATATCGACGATGTATGTGCTTCGTCCGAGCATGGTAAACCGGATTCTTTGCCAAATCAATGGCACTCTTACTATCACAGTACAACACACTTTTCCCCTGGTCATGGCCTATCTCTTCTAGAAAAGACTTTAGCCATATCATCTCTTTTGTTGCCTCCGTTACTGCAACGTACTCAGCTTCACAGCTTGATAAAGATACAATTTTCTGCAACTTTGAAACCCAACAAATTGCAGTACCGTCAAAGGTGTAGACATACCCTGTTGTGCTCTTCGTGCTGTCAATGTCACCTCCATTGTCAGCATCTACATATCCCTGTAATCCTGTCTCAGACTTCGTGAAACATAGTGATAAACTTGGATTTCCCTTCAGATACCTGAAAATCCACTTAACCGCTTCCCAGTGTTCTTTTCATGGATTGCTCATAAATCTGCTGACGACTCCCACTGCATGTGCAATGTCTGGCCTTGTACATATCATCGCGTACATCAGACTGCCTATAGCAGAAGCATATGGAACCTTATCCATATATGCCATCTCATCTTCCGTCTTTGGAGACTGTTCTCTGGATAACCGAAAATGACTCGCCAGAGGAGTACTGACTGGCTTCGCGTCATCCATGTTAAACCTCTTGAGGACTTTCTTCACATATTCCTCTTGTGATAGCTTGAGACCTTCCTTGCTTCTACTGATTCTCATACCTAGAATCTGTCTTGCTTCTCCAAGGTCTTTCATCGCAAACTCTTCCGAGAGTTTCGTCTTCAAGCTATTGATCTCATGCAAGTCTGCTCCTACTATCAGCATGTCATCAACGTATAAGAGCAATATCAAGTAGGAATCTTCAAACTTCTTGAAGTAACAACAGTGGTCAGCTTCACACCTCAAGAAACCGACACCTTTTATAAAGTTGTCAAATCTTTTGTACCACTGTCTTGGAGCTTGTTTTAAGCCATACAAACTTCTTTTCAGCTTGCAAACAAGGCTTTCTTTCCCTTTGATCTCAAAGCCTTCGGGTTGCTTCATATAAATTTCTTCATCCAAATCACCGTGAAGAAATGTCGTCTTTACATCCATCTGCTGAAGGTGCAAATCTTCTTGTGCTACCAGTCCGAGAACCGTTCTAATGGTCACCATCTTGACTACAGGAGAAAAGATTTCAGTGTAGTCAATGCCTTCTTTTTGTTGGAATCCCTTTACAACAAGCCTTGCCTTATAGCGTTTACTCCCATCAGGTTCTTCTTTTATTCGGTAGACCCACTTGTTATGCAATGCCTTTTTATTCTTAGGCAAATCTGCTAACTCCCATGTGTGATTGGATAACAACGAGTCCATCTCGTCATTCATTGCAAGCTCCCACTTGATTGACTCATCAACTTGCATAGCCTCTTCATAACATTCAGGCTCGCCTCTGTCCGTGAGCAGAATGTAGTTGAGCGATGGAGAAAATCTTACAGGCTTTCTGATGATTCTACTTGACCGTCGTAACTCCGTAACCGATGTATATGGGACCACTTCAGAATCATCACTCTCATCTGCCTCACCACTCTCTTCTTGAGAGATTTCTTCTGCTGTTGTGGTATCCTTTTTCAACTCTGATTTCAGGATATCATCTAAGTCAACAGCTTCAGGCTCTTTTTTCCCTGAGCCTTCTCTTAGCTTATCTTTGTACAACACTTCTTCGTTGAACACAACATTCTTGCTGCGGATGATCTTCCGATTTTCATCATCCCAAAAACGGTAACCAAACTCCTCGTTACCATAACCAATGAAGTAACACTTCTTAGATTTCGAGTCAAGTTTACTTCTTGCAGCATCATCAACGTGAACATAAGCTAAACATCCAAATATCTTCAAATAAGAAAGATTTACTTTCTTACCGCTCCATAATTCTTCAGGGATCTTAAATCCCAAGGGCACTGACGGTCCGTACTGATTGCATCTGCCCAAAACATCTTCGGCAATCCACAATGCAATCTCATGCTCCTTGCATGCTCGTTCAGGGTCCGGTTCATCCTTTCTGCTATTCCATTTTGTTGAGGCGTTCCAGGAATAGTCTTCTCCATCTTGATTCCACTATCAGCGCAATATCTCTTGAACTCGTCGCTGATGTACTCTCCACCATTATCAGACCTTAGACACTTCAACTTGAGATTTGTCTCAATCTCAACCATGGCTTTCCATCTTTTGAAAACCGAGAACACTTCATACTTGTTCTTCATGAAGTAAACCCACACCTTTCTTGTGGAGTCATCAATAAAGGTCACATAGTAGTACGAACCTCCCAGCGATGCAACAGGAGCGGGTCCCCACACGTCAGTGTATACCAGCTCTAACTTCTCCAATTTTGGCTCTCTTCCTCCTTTAGAGAAACTAACCCGTTTCTGCTTTCCAAGGATGCAACTTTCACACATCTGATGATCCACCGTCTTCAGATCTGGAAGAGCGCCATTTTCTACCATGAGTTTCATCCCTTTCTCACTCATATGCCCCAACCTACAATGCCACAACTTGGTTTGTTTGGCATTCTCGACAACAGCAACAGTGTCTTGATAACTCGTTGTCATATAAAGAGTGCCTCTTTTATGACCTCTAGCCACCACCATTGAACCTTTCTTGACCCTCCAGGCTCCACCACCAAAGTTGACATCGTGCCCCGTTTCATCAAGTTGACCTACTGAAATCAGATTTCGCATTAACTTTGGCACATGTCTAACCTTCATAATCTTCCACACACGTCCGTCTGACATCTTCAAGTTGACATCTCCAATACCAATATGTCCAAAGGCAATCCATCTGCAAGATATACCTTTCCATAATTTCCCGCAACATAATTCTCCATGATGCTATGGTGTGGTGTGGTGTGGAATGACGCTCCTGAGTCAAGAACCCATGAATCGATTGGGCTATCGACATAGGAGATCGATGCTTTGGTGGTATTTGCAGCTGGATTTGTTAACGGAGTTCGGCCAATCTTGCCTACGTCTCCGGACCTGCTACAGATCTTTTATTATTCACCGGGAAATTTTACAAGCTCTCAACTCACACCCAAAACCGAGAACACTCCGAGAAAATTACACTTAATTTTCTCAAAAGAAAATATTTTTTTTTTCTCTCTCACGTTCTCTCTTCTTCTCTTCTTTCTCTCTTCTTTCTCTCTTCTTTGTTTTTTAAGATTTTGGGATGATAATGAATATGAGAGGATGCACATATATATAGGGGAGGAAATGGGGTTGGTGAGCCAAAAATGTTGACAAATGTTGCACCGTCCTTCACCAACCAACTTCACCTGCCAAAAAAGAAACGTGTTGTTTGACTAACATAAAATTGGTACGACCTATTATTATTGCAACGACTGTGATAACCCTTACCACGAAGAATGTGTCGAGTCTCCTCCTACATTCATTTCGCCTTATCACCCTAAATATCCTCTTCAGCTTCTCAAATGGGAGAGGGGTTCTAGTACAGAGGAATGCCATTATTGTGGAATTAAAATTTGGGGATTAGTTTATTATTCTTCTATTTGTGATCTTTTTCTACATCCTGTTTGTGCAAGAAAACGAGAGTTTTCTGTTATAAACAATCCAAAAAGACATGATCATATCCTCCACTACTTCCCAAGAAAAGCCTCACTTACTTGCGATGTTTGTGCATCTGATGATAACAAAAGGTGCTTTTACTCCTGTCTTCAATGCGATTTTATTGTCCATCGAAAGTGCATCGACTTGCCACGTGTCATACTAATATCTTCTCACAACCACCGCCTTTCTTTTACTAATTCACTTCCTTCCGGGAATTGGTCTTGCAGAGTTTGCCGCCGGAAGATCAATGAAAACTATGGGTCATATTCTTGCACAAAGCGTTGCACCTATGCAGTGCACACCAAATGTGCCACTCTGCTTGATGTATGGGCTGGTGAAGAACTCGAGGACCAACCAGAGACGGTATACGATAATCTTGAACCGTTCGAGGAGATAAGTGATGGAATTATAGGACATTTCAGCCACCCGCACCATCGTATGAGACTTATTGAAGACATTGAAATGGCATATGACGCAAAACAACAATATTGTCAAGCATGCATGCTTCCTCTTTATGACGGTAATGTTTTTTTTTTTTTTTTTAAATGAAGTTTTATTATCTTATGGGCGTCGGAACAGAATCCTCCGACGATGGATTGGATACAAATGTGCCAAATACGAACTTAGACTAGGCTCATCCTACTAGAACACATCGGAAATTAAAAAAATCTATGATTGGGAAAAAGTTTATGAGGTTAGGAAGCAAACAGAAAAATCTGTTAACTAATTCCGGCAGACATGAACGACGGAAAAACCAGAACTGCTGAAGACAAAGTCGGAGCCAGGTTGTCCAGATCTGGCAAACCGAAAAAGTCAAAAGGCTTACCGGAAAATTCCACGTTCCCGGAATAGTCGCCGCCATTTACACCAAAACCCACGGCCAACTAATCAGTTTCACCAAGGCTGTAACTGACCATAGATCTTCAAATCTCGTCACTAAAAAAACGCCGACACACCGCTTCGATTTACCACGCAAACGCAATTCTTCAATCCGGTCAGAGTATCAACAGTTCAAAACAAAATCTTTACCACCGTGGGGAACCGCCATCCACGACAGATCCAACTGTTTATCCCTGATCTACAACCGACAAAAGCACAACCCACCGATCCAAACAAAAACAAATGACTTCTCTAAACAAAGAAAGAGGAGGAGTTGAGTGAGCCAGGAAACCGCCGAGTCGTCCTCGAACACAGCCGATCTACTAACTACCTGCTTCACCGCTTCAAAGCCATGGAGATCTGTCGTCTTTTGCTTTCACCTGGAAGACCACGCCTCAGTACTACGGAGAAGAGAAAGGTCGTTTTCTTCCAACCACCACCGGAGAGTCTCTTCCATGGAGGTGATGCTCATAACACTGGAACATAAAAGGGGGAGGGCCCTCTCACACCATCGCACATGACGGCGGAGAGGCAAGGTGGTGAGATTTAGGGCGAACTCGAGAGTAAAAGAGAGAGAGAAATTATGCCGCTTAAAGGCCTCTGCACTTTCAACAAACCTTTTCGTATTATGACGGTAATGTTTATTCATGCATGGAATGTGATTTTGTCCTCCATGAAACATGTGCAAATCTTCCTCGCATAAAACGTATTGGAGTGCATCGCCACCCATTAATGCTAAAACCGACTCCTGCAGAAAGACGTTGTCGTCTTTGCTTTCGCTATTCGTTAGGTTTTATATACATGTGTGAACAGAAAGGGTGTTCCGATTACCATGTGGACGTAAGATGTGCCTCCTTATCTGAACTGGTCGATCATCCATCTCATTCACATCCTTTGTTCTTATTCTATGATCGAGGATTTTTTCAAAAATGTTCGACATGTGAAATAAGTTGGTACCAAAGTTTAAATTGTGTTGAATGTGACTTTATTTTGTGCGTTCGTTGTGCCAGTCTTCCTTACAAGGTTAAGTATGAGCATGATGAGCATATGCTAACCCTTTCTTACGAGAAAAATGCAACTAATCCTTATTGGTGCCAAGTTTGTGAGGAAACAACAAATCCTAAGGGAGGATACTATAGATGCAATGAGTGTGGAGTCACATTCCATATTGAATGTATACTAGGACATGACTTCTATATGAAGACCGGAGAATTTCTGCTTACATCCCATGTAAAGGTTGAGATCATTCGTAACGATCGTCTCAGCCGACCCATCTGCAAAAAATGTAAAAGACGTTGTCAGTACAACATAGTGTTCAAAACATCTGGTGATATATTTTGTTCGTACATAGACCTGATCGTGAACAATTTGCGAATTTGACAATAAAATACTAATACCTTTTTAAGGGTTTAATTATGTGTTTGATTTTATTATTTTAAAAACGTTTGTTCAATAAAAAAAAATAAGTGTATACATAATTTTCATGGGTTTTTTAAGATTTCTTATTTGAGAAACAGTTATTAATCTTTCTTACTTTTTATTACTTTTCATTTTTTAAATAGATGAAATACTCATCAAAAAACTGCTGTTGTTTTCTTCTGTATTTGTGGTTTTCCTGATTATGCAAGTAAGAAAATTAGTAAACAAAAGTAAAACAAGCAAACAATTACACAGGATCGTGAAAGCAATAAGAACTGTTTTAAAACTCAAATCACAAAATTAGATTAACTTTCTTCCAAAGTATTAATCTGAAACATTCTATAATGCTAGACTTCTCCAGGTACCTTGTGACATTCTGAAATAACTATTCTCATGTGTCTAAAAGATTTAGAATGTGAAGAAACAAAACAAAACAAAAAAAAAGAACACAAAGGAGAACAAAAATCATTGACATATATAGATAACAAGAGGGAAAACGATAGTGAGGATGCTTGGATGAAACGCTAAAAGATCCAGTCATTGAACAAAGTCTCTAAGAGACTAACACGATTTGAACATCCAAAATCCTCCAAAAATATTATCACAAATCATAAGTTCATGTACAAATAAAGACTTTTAAGTGTATAATTGATGCTCACACATTTCCCCGATCATGGCTTAACATGTTCTCTAATGAACTCTTGTACTTGCTCTGTTTCTCCTGTTAGTCCAGATGCTTCACCGACTGTGACTTTGTTTAAGCAATGCGAAAAGGAAAACACTTCTCCTTCAATCCCAAGAGTGAAGTCATTGGCTATGTCTGCTGCTGAAATCGCACTCCTCGAAACTCTAAGTTTCTCTCTGCAAAATTACACATTATTAACAAGAGGAACATCAATGAAAACTTATCTTCAGGATCTTTAGAAACAGATAAGAATCACATTTCTTTCTCAATCTGCTTGCGGATGAACTCTTTTGTGTGTGCAGTTACTTTATCTGTCTTGTTACAGCAAAGCAGGACCGGGATCTTATTCTTAACAACGCTCGCATTGGTCAGAATGTCGTAAAGGTACCTGGAGAAGTACAAAACCATGTTTAAGTGAGCATTCTCTAAGAGTCACTTTATGCCTAAGCAATGCATCTCTTATGTGGTAATTAATTACTCTGAAGCTGCCCGACAATTTGGGAGGAACTCAAGTGCATCTACTACAAACACAATAGCGGCTGCTCGAGGCAAGTATTCTTCTAGCTTTGATCTAAGCCGAGAGTGCCCAGGAACATCAACAAGATGAACAGGCTTTGTTTTCTGTCGAAGACACGGTCATGTCTGTTTAGTCCACAAAAAAAACTTTACATTCTTAAACAAAACCAAAGTGAAGATCTTTCTTTACCTTAGTGTCTTCATTGTGGAGCACAAAGGTGCCTTCGTTAGGTTCCATTGACGTCACAGCACCCTGATGAGAAGATCCATCTCGGAGCTGCCACAAACATAAAATGTAAATCAAACCATCTCATAATGAGACAACATTCGCCAACTCGTTTCTTTCAGCAACTTTGTTTTTAAGATAATTAGAATGCGTGTGTACGAGGAAAGGAACACTCACTTGATAGAAGAGAACGGTTTTGCCACTTCCACTAAGCCCAGAGAGGAGTACAGTGTTGGATTTCGTACGTCTGAACAAGCGAACTGCTCAAGGCAGCAAAACATTTGATTTTCTTTATGTAAAATCAAAATGAGATATTGCAAGAACATCCAAAAATTGGAATAACAGTTCTGAACCAAGAACATAGAAGCAACTTTACACTCAATGAGCTTATAACTCTAGATCAATCACAAGTCTAAAGTGGAACCGTGAAGACATCAAACTCCTCAACCACAAACAAGAATGCAAGAAAATTATTGCAGTTTATATACCCAAACTCTATGGCCACAAAATCCCCAGCAGAATCCTAATATAAACCTCAAAACAAGTTCAAAAAGAAGAAGAAATTGATATCTACAACTTACTAGAGAAGAAGAATAAGATGGTCGTAAATAAGAGAACACCAACAGCAGCATAAAGCTGATTCGGTGGTATTTGTTGAGCAAATTCAGTTCCTTGACGCAACCACTGCTCCGCCACAATTTTGAAATCTTCCAAGTTCTTCTCCATTTCGTTTCCTCAGATTTCGGTTCTTCTCCCTCAAAAACATGACAATTACAACAATTAAGCTCCAAGGAAACACAAGAAGCAGATGATTATGTGTAATTGCAAGACCAAACAAATCTAAAAGATAAATGCAAAACAATGTAATGATCAACCTGCAAAGCAACTCAACAGCTAGAAAGCAAAGAAACTAATTATCAGCTTCTCTCAGGCATTTTAACGAACAGGTCTTGTGCACTCAATAAACTTTCCTCAGGAAAAAATAACACAAATTGACAAATAATTCTCCAAGATGCTTACGAAAACCAGATCACGAGATAACCAATGCGAAGCAAAGAGAAGAGGAATTGTAGATCCAGAATTACAACGAGAACTGAGAGAAGATACCGGAAAAATTAAGAAAAATAGGAACATAACAGAGACGGAGCTCACTGCTGATAATTACGGCAACAGCCGGAGATGGGGACGACGGAGATGGAGGCGACGAAGACCAGCGAAAAACTGTTCTCCGTGAAGGTGAGAGAGAGATTCGTTGTGAAGAAGATGAGAGCGATAGGTTTGATTGTATATTTTGAAACTAGTCAAGGGTATTTTAGTCAGATACTGGACAAATATGACTTAACAAGTATCATCCGCGAGTCAAGTCAACGCATTAATCGAGTTTTTTGGTTCGCGATGGATTAAATTTGGAAGTTTGAAAATAATCTTGAACCCAATATTAAACCAAACTTTATCGGTTAAGCTTTGTTTGACCGGATCTTGAAGCTTTGTTTTATCACTGTTGAGTTTATTGAAGATAAGAATATAAGATTGACAAACAAAATAGGTATACTCTGAAGACAGAGTTAGTCATTAATCTTTTAAATAATTATCATTAAATTTTCCCGAAAACAAAAACACACGACAGAAGAAATAAACAATAGAATTACAAAGTTTTTAGTTTCTTAAGAAAACTGGTCAAATAGAGATTACATGCAAGCACAAGCAAGAAGAAAGAGAAGAAAAACGCTTACTATACAAATGAAGCTCCACAAGAAGAAGATACCAAACAAAAGACTTCTTCTGGGAAACTGTTAACAACCAACAGACAAAGAGAAACCTTCACATACTGTTTCTTCCTTCTTCTTGAACCTATTCCTCGTCGTCCAGTTCAACAATCTGCGCACGTCTCTGAGCGGCTTTCCTTCTGATGAAAAAGCCCCATCTCATGGCTGCTTTGATCTTTAGCCAGCCAACAACAGGCTTACCCGAGTGTGAACGGTCCTCTTCGTAATCAGCCATTGAAGATTGACCAAAAGAGTGGAAACCAAACCCATCTTCCGGCATGTTCATTGGAGTTTGCGGGCCACCACCACTCATGCTAAAGAGCCTCAACAGTTGCTGCATATCATCGTTCTCCAGCATTTCATTACTTCTCGCCCTGATCTCTTCCTCTGATAAAAACTCATCACCTCCTCTGTTTCCAGTGTTTGACCAGTCGTTAAAAGGGTTAATCTCAGGAGGAGGCTGAACCAAGTGTTGGTTTTGCGGTCCTGTTGGTGGACCCAGCGCCAATCTCGCACCGCCATTGCTATTGATCATGCTTTGTGATTCATGAGTGTTGCTAAGTAGCTGGTCTTGCTGTGCAAACGAAGGGTTTCCAAAGTGCATGTAAGAAGTAGTATCACCTAGCTGAGACTGACCCGGGAAACTTGAACCAGGACTCTGGTTGTACACTGATGCTGAAAAACCAAATGACATGTGAGTGTTAATTCGGTTTCACACCAATAGAAAAAGATTTAAGATTTGTGGCTAATGAACCTTTACCTTCACCAGTTACGTCAGAATAAGATGTGGAAGGTTGGCTTGGAACTGAAACTGGCATGGAGTAATCTACAGCATCCACTTTGTTAACTTGGTTGAAGTTCATCAGTGACTTACTGTCATACTCAATAACTTGATCCCAGTTTTCATACGCTTTTCTCACCAATCCATCGACATAACCCTATATAGATAATATATCAACATGTTATTGTTTACCAAGCAAAGGATAGAAGAACAGACGCAGAGGACCCAACAAACACAAACCTTTTGGTTGTCAGAAAGAGAATCAGCAGGATAATACTGCTTCCCTGAAATAAGACCGCTAAACTCGTAAATATTGTTGAAAACAACACCAACCGAGTCCTCAGGATAGTAGACGTAGAGCATTTCACTCAAGACACATGTCTTGGAATGCTCTGCAAGTGTCTCCCACATCCTGTTCGACATGCCACTTCCAAGAATCTGAAAAAAAAAAATCAGAGTTAAGAGTCATCATCAGGATGATAATTTCAACATATTGATAAGATACTGGAACGAGAGTCCGTGTACTTACAGTCCTTAGTTTCTGAGAGTCTTTGACCATAAGACGCAGGAATTCTTTAACATTGTAGATTCCTGCTTTATTCAGTTTCTTATGGAAAGCTCCGTCCTTTCCAATCTTCTCCAACCTCCAGACCTCATCATCCAAAGCAGGTGGATAATGTTTCTTGTACACTGTAGAAAAGAACCATTAGGCAAAAACAAAAATGCCTTCATTGTAACTCGAAAACAAAAGAGAAAGCGAGAACTTACACTCTCCACGATGGTCCTTGACGGTAAAAGCTTCTGTCTTTGCCTCGCGTACACGCATCCCCTCACAGTAGCCAGACGAGACTTTTAAACCGAGCCTGAATTTTCTGCACCTTATCCAGCTCGAGTTGTCTGTAAAGATAAGCTCTCCTAAAGTCCCCACACCTTCTTTCAACGTCACCTGCACGTCACCGGTCAAAAGAGGCCTCTTTCCTTGACGCTCTTTCACCACATGACCGTCAAACTCTTCTTCACTCCAACCTTCATCATCTTCATTGTTGAAATCACCGTCAAGCACAACAACATCGAGCTTTGCAGAAGCTTCAGGTCCTACTGTCAATACATGTCCTGTTGAAGCATCTAACAGTACAACATGGATCGCAGCACCTTGCTCCCCTTCTATCTTCCCTCCAGTGAACAAAGGAACAGACAATCTAGACCTGAACTGCAGCTGCAAATTCCTTCCACCAATGCCTTCAATTCGTTTAGGAGAAGACCTGTAAACTCAAGTATTACTCCAACCATTCATTTCATCATTCCCCAGAAAATGTCGTTTCGTTTGTTACCTTTCACTAAGTCTTGCAGGACCTAGTTTCGCCAATGCTCGCTCCACCTCTTCGCTTACCTGTTCAACAATGCTCACGAGACCAATCAATAAACAACAAAAGCCCAAGAAGTCATATGGACACCAACAAAGCACCAAAAGACAAGAGAACAAAAGCCTTTTGTAAGCTTACCACTCGGCGAAGAATCGGTTCCAAAGACGAGCAAAGCCTCTGTAAACTATCCATCTTCAAAGCCTCCACAATTACACTGCAAGAACATACAAAACTTCCTCAAATTCAATTACCCCGTTTTCCACGTTTCATGGATGCCAAAAAAAAACATCAAAACAACACTTTCTGTTTCACACACTTATAAAGCCCCTACCTTTTCAATCAATAGTAGATTATAACAAGCGAGAATCTGAACTCAGGACAAAACAAACTAAAGGATTTGTAACTGATACAAGCATAAACATATATATTACCTTGCAAGAGCCGGCCTTTTACGCTCAGGCTGCTCCTGCTGATTCTTATCTTCCTCAAGTTTTCTCTTTTCTCTCATACTATTAGTCCTCTCCATGTATCTCGTCTGCATTTTTTCCCCAAAATTTTCCGCAGCTAAAAGCTCCGTAACTTGTCGATCTGTAAGAACGAGACAAGCAAAGACACTTCACCAATCTCAAAACCAATGATAAGAATCACAAATCCAAGCTCCAAATCTCCGCTCAAAATCAAACAGATACCTCAGCAATAACAAACCAAGCAAAGCGAGATTTCTGATTTCTACTTGAGCTTCTTCACAAACGGAAGATAAAAACTGAAATTATTCGATTCGAAGGAGAGAGAAAAACAAAATATACCTCAGAAATGGTGTTTGGTTGGATAAAGAGAGAGAAAATCAAAGAGCTCTGCTTTCGTAATTACGATCAAAAACTAATTTACTTCACGCACTTGTCTTCTTCGTATGTGATTAGTCGATTACTTTGACTGGTTTTACTAAATTAAGATAATTATCCCCTGCGGGCGAGACCACCGCAGGCTTGGATTGCCGCCACTTTGCTGTTCGTTTATTGGTCGACATTGATGGGCCGGCGGCTAGTGTATGTATTTTTAGCACATGCTATATTCTAAAGCTGAGTATATAAAATTAATACTTTGGAGTTTGTATAATAAAGACCAATTATTTATTTTTTTTATTTTTTATAGTAGTACAAAAGTACAAACACATCATCACATCACCAGGGATAAGATTCAACATGGGGTTTTTATATAATATATAGGCTACATGAATATAAAGATGTAATTGCAATGGAAAAGATTAGGCTCATAGATTTCTTTATTTCTATGTTAACTTTACACAAACTTTTTTAAACAACAACAACCTTCACTATTTTATCAGATTATTCTGATTGGTCTACAGTGAACTTCAATCTTGTTGAGGTTTACCAAACATATAAAATTATACAAATACAGACCGCATATTAATCTATATCAAATGGGCTTAACTTTTTTAATGTTTTGAGTAAAACAAAAGTAAATTGCAGCAAATGTTGTGGAACAATTCCATTATCATGTATACAATATTTTAGTAAATAAGGCTTAATAGAAAAACTCCACACTACAGCAAAACTAAAAGGACAATACCATCCATCAGATTCAACCAAGCTCCACAATTTCTCAAATTTGTCACTACATTGCAATATTACACGATAATGAAGAGAAGAAGGCATTGTCAGTTAACTGAAGAAGAACTCAACTCAACATATATTTAGCAAAAGCTTTGGAGATAGTCGAAAAGCCGATCCCCTAATCCTCCCCTAATCCTCGAGAGTGTTCATTGAGAGTAGACATTACTTTCCCCTGTTAACATAGAAATGGATGATTGTGTTTTCAATTTCTTGTTAAGTGACAAAATAAGTTGCTACATCATAAAGAGAAAGGACAAAGTAGAGAATGTGTTTCCTTACGTGTTCATCATCAGAGTTATGTTGTCTCCTTTAAGTAAAATCCTTCCTGAAAAAATAAGCATTTACACGGGTTATTGAACCATAAGCAAACAAATCAAATGAGAGACTTGCTATCAAAGGGTGGGTAAGTCGAGGATAAAACTCACCAAGTGGTTTCCTAGTGTTCTTCTTGATGCTCACTTCTTCAGCTTCATCCAGCACTAGGTTCATGTATTCGTCAAAACCCTGCAAAAAGGAAAGAAATTGGAACAATGAATCAATGAGAATGTCATAATCACATATCTAAAATTTCTCCGAATTAACGTACACCAACGAAAACTTCAACCTTAACTCGAAAAGAATAAAAGTATAGTAATACAAAATGAAACAAGGAACATCCAACGTCAAGTATGCAACTCCAAGTTTTAAACCAATGAGAATGACACACATCACATATCTCAAGTTTCTCTGAATTAGCACAAAGACAATCTAAGAAAAGCATGAATCTTAACTCGAGAAAAGTAAAAGTATAGCAATACAAATTGAAACTTCCAAAGTCAAGTAAGCAACTCCCAGTTTTAAACCAATGAGAATGCTACAATCAACAAATCTAAAGATCCTGTAGACAACTACAAGTTTTTAAACAAAATGAGAATGACACAGCCATACATCTCAAGTTCCTCTGAATTAGCACAGAGTCTAAGAAAAACTTCAATCTTTAACTCGAGAAGAATCAAAGGATAGCAATACAAATTGAAACAAGGTACCTAAAGTCAAAGGAGGCAGCTAGATATTAAGAATCAATGACACAACCATACGTCTCACGTGTCTCTGAATTAGCACAGAGTTAACCTAGGAGAAGAGTTTCTATCATAATTCGAGAAGAACATAATTTTACCATAACAAAACAAATGCAGTCTGAGCCAGGATAAAACGTGGACTAACCCTAAGAATCAAACTAGTTTTCTATTGACAGGCTCTTATCAGTGCTTTTGTGCAGTAGCAACAGTGACAACAAATGCAACAATTCTTCTCTAAAAACTAAATTAAAGAAATAATCACAGTGCTGATGTATTCAAATTCGATTTTCAAGAAAACTAAGCGAGGAATTACATAAGCTCTGTTAGCAACAAATTCATTGCGAAAAAAAAAATGCCTAGTGCAAGAGAATATATGATGACTTACAGTAATTCTTCCTTCAATCCTCAAATCTTTCTGCTCAAATAGCCAAATCTGGATCCTAGCTTTCTGCATCACAAATGACCAGATACACGAATCAGAAGACGCACTGATAACCTAAAACCACGCAAATCCATGGTTCTCTAAGCAAACTCATAACGAAGAGAGATTAAAGCGCTTACGCTTTGAAGAAACCTAAAAATCAAGTTCTGGAGCCGCGTGAAACCACCGGAAAACAAAACAAAAAAAAAAGCAAAATTCAGTAAGCGACTAAAGAGAGAGATAGTGTTCGAAACAGAGAAGATGCAAGGAAACGTACGATGGGTTGGGTCATAATCCTTTGAACTTTGGTGCTCGCCATGGCTGCCGACGTTTGGAATCTCTCTGAAGCTTCGGGGGGGAAAAAAAAGAAGAAAAAATCTCTGAGAGGAACTCTAAACCCTAAATCAAGAGACGAGACTCAGAAATAAGCTGTTATAACATTTTTACTAAATTTCGTATTCGATCCTCGTAAAACTTTAAAATATAATGTACGGCCCACATTAAATAATACGATTATTGGGCCCAAAATCTTCTCTCTACCAAACTGCCAACTCTTTCGAAATTGTGAATTCAATCTCTCTTGGCAATAGATCTCATCCGAGTTTAACAATGGATCAAGTGCTCAGAGCTCAAATTAGAATGTCGACTTGATTTTAAACATGTTTTGCTCAGAGCTCAAATTAACAAAGAAGAAGAAAGCATTGAAATTTACCATTATTTGGCTCATATCTTGTAAATGCCATAAACTTCATTTCTCACAGCTCAAAAGATTTACAAAACCAACGATAACAATAAGCACCAGCTATCTATTTTGACTAAATGATCAAATCCAAATACAAAACAATTAGCTTTTTTCTACAAAGAATCCAGCTTTGAATCTTGATCAGGCATTGTTTATCATCAGAGACTGAAAAGGGACCTTTTTGATCTCCACAAACGTCGAGTGCTCTGAGTTCATCGGTTGCTTCCATGGCTCGCCATCCATTTGCAAGAACGCATCTTTCCAGTCACCTCCTCTTAGCTCAAACCTAACCGCAGCAGCCTTAAATTGATCGCCAAAAACAGAGTCTTGTTTAGTGCCAACTTATGGCTATATGATTCTACATTTCACTGGTGTGTGTGTGTGTGTGTTTTAAAGTTACCTGAGCTATGTGTTTGGCTGAGATGAGCTCCGTCATGACAAATGACGCATGCCATCCATGCTTGAAAGCGAAGATCTCTATCAAACCATCATCAGAATGTGCCTCCACAAATCCTCTCTATACCAAAAATGTTAAAAGTTTCGAGAATTGAGTTTCATATTTATGATTTATTATGAAATGAAGAGAGAAGAAACAATACCTTCTCTAGATAGTCTGGTTTTAAATTACCCCACGGATGACTTCCACTTCCATAGCTTTGAAGATTCAATGCCACAACTGATCTCACACTACAAAACAAATCAGTGCATCGTCGTGTTTTAAGCATTAGGATCATAGATTGTAATAAGTGGAAGCATATATATCGAAAGCTTACTTTTTGGGGACTGCGATCTCTTCCCACTCGGAGCAATTAGCTTTCTTGATGTGGATTTTCAATATGTTCCTAAGTCCCCTGCAAATTTCAAAATAGCACACACAACAGTTTCAATAACAGAAGAAGGAGCTAGGCAGAGATTTTAAACTTGTGCAAGAGGAAATAACGAACCTTAAGCCTGGATCACTGACACAAGGCGTGCAAAACCAACCCTGGGTGCAACTAAAGCCAGAATAAATAAGCTGCAGAAGCAAACTTTGCGTTGTTAATGATCTCGTTTCTCAGACCGGACATAGCCAAATAAGATTTAACAGAGACAAACAAACAAACAAATAAAGACACTCAAGTCTCGCTGAAGATGTAATACAAACCTTGTTTGAGATAGGTCCTTGAGCAAGATATGGTTTAGTGTTGCGGAGATTATGGAAGCCATATGCAACTTGAGCATCCATACCTAAGCAAAACCCATCAGGTTCAAGAGATAAGTTGTGAAACTTTGTTCGGAAACCGAAAAGAGAAGATGGTGCATTCATCAAACCTATGCTTAAGTAATTGTAGAACACGCCTTCATAGGTCTTTGCCACTGGAGGCGCGTCTACGCTTGCTTCTAAACCCTGAAACCACAAGAAACTGGTTAATTGCTATAGACTATGGCAATCTTCAAAAACACATGATGGTGAAAAGAACCAAGCCTAAGGAAATAGAGCCAAACCTGGTCAAGTTCGTTCTCCTCGGCTGATTTTAAAGAATAAGGAGGATCCACCACTTCTCCAGATGGCATTGACACTAGAATCTTCCAGCTGCAACACCATACATAACCAGATAAGACACATTTTTACGACTAGACAAATAGAATAAAACCTAAGTTGTTTTTGGGAAAAACAAACAAAACTTCTTTCTTTACCTATCTAGTCGAGCAACTGGACCCATACTTGCACGATGGAGTGTTCTTTTGACAGCGGATCTCCACGCAAAAGGAAACGAACCACCCTGAGGAAAAAGAAAAAAACAATCTTCAAACGCAGTTCATTAGGATACTTGTCGTGACAACATAAGAGAGAAGAAAGATTCTCTCACCCAACCAAAACTCCTTGAGAGATCATTTCCTGTACCGAGAGGGATCACGCCAACAGGAGGAATTGGTGACGTTTCATCTTTGTTAAGCTCTCCAAGACATCCAAGAACCCAACCAACAGTACCATCACCTCCTGCAACCTACCGAACCAGTTTCAATTTCACATTCTAATTGCTGAAAACATTAGGTAAGAAAATATGAGGTTGGACACATATTGCTTGTACTCACCATAATCCTCAGCCTTGCTCTGCATTCTTTTGCACATTCATCTCCTTCAGCTGCCACTTTCTCCAAACACGCCAATCCGTATCGAACAAACTCATGAGGCTTCACTTCCGTTAGATCAAACACCTGTTTTTTTAACAGAACCACCATGAAACTTCTAATATCAAATCCCAAACAAAAAAAAAAATTTACACAAAATTCCAAATAATTTCCACATTTCAAACAGAAACTCAGCATTGCAAAAGACTCAAATCTTTGAAGTCAAGTCATCACTCAGAAAAAAAAAAATTTAATTCACAAGTTTCCATACCAAACCAATAGATCCAAACATCAACTAAGCATGAAACACACAAACACAGTTGAATAAATAACAAAAAGATCTGATCCTGACAGAACATTAGACTCATCTCTATTGCACACTGAACCAATCCACAATAAAGTAGATATAAATTAGATTCTAAATTCAATAATAAAAAAAAGTTTTAGTTTTTTTTTCTTGCAGTGACCAGAAACAGAGATTCATTACAAAGCTTTAACTGCAAATCAAAAAAGAAGTCACTTAAAAGAGTAAACCAAAACCTGTTCTTCGCTCATCAACTGTTGAAGCCTCTCTTTAAGCACAGGACCATGACGACCACCACTTTTGGGGTTGATGAAGACGATCATTGGCGCGTGAGGAGCCATGTCAGCGACGCCTCCACCGGGAAGAAGCAGATGGTCGGGAATCGCGGTGGCATCTTTCCGTTTGATACAGTCGCGCATGACGAGACGGAGATACTCAGGCATCATCAGCCTCTGACGCAGCTCCTCCTTGTCTACACCGACCCACGACAGATTTGCGAGCCCACAACCTCTCATCGACATCGAATCTGCAGTCGATGGCCGTGAAGCCACAAATTTCTCCGTCGGCGCATCCATTACTCTCGCCGGAGAAGAAGACAAAAAAAAAGGTGAATACTTTTCGTCTGTGATTGGAGGAACAAGGAGGAATATTCGAAACCCACCAGATAATCGAAATTGGAATTTGAGCAAAAGGAAAAATTAAAAGAAAGTGAGAATTGATTGAATTTTGACGACTGAGTTTTTGCCCTCTCTTGTGGATTCAAATCAACCAATATAAAATCTTCGTTGACAGTTTGTATTTTCTTGTCTGTTTGTTTTTTTCTTTTTTATAAGTAATGTTTTTTCCAGGAATGTTGAATTTCGAAGACAGCGCAGAAAACGTGTGAGTGTATAAATTCTTAAATGCAATATACTTTCAAAAACAATTTACACGGTTGGATTTAATGTGACGTCATAAAATTAATAATAAATGCTAATAAATCACAAAACTGCCAAAATCTTTAATTTTAATGACAAGAACCTTAGTGAATAAAATAAAATAAAAATGATGACAAAAACCTTGAAGACTTCACTAGTAAATATAAAACAATTAGATTACGTACAATTTTGGGCTAATAATAAAAAATGATTTGTCATTGTGATATAGTTTGATGACATATTTTGATGTTTTTTATATTCGAGTAAGGTCAAATTTATTTATTATAAGGTGTACAAATCAGCACAGAAGATAATAACTGGATTTTCTTTTATTATATGACTCTAAAATAACTAGAAGTCGTGGTATATTTGGTAAAACCACTGGAAAACAATTAATTATAGAGAAATACTCTCAAATACCACATTCTCATATTTTTGTGACAAAAATACCACACCAAGGTAAAAATGACAAAAATAACATTTATTTAATGGTTTAAAGATAATTAAACTAATAAATTTGGGTTCAAAAGTCATTAACTAGGGTTTAGATTTTGGATTTTAGAGTTTAGGTTTAAAGGATTGGGAAGAAACATATGAAAATAAATGTATAATAGTCTTTTTTTTCTTCAAAAAATGTTATTTTGTCATTTTTACCTTGGTGGTATTTTTGTCACAAAAACATGAAAGTGTGGTATTTTTGAGAATTGCCTTTAATTATATATGACATTTTTAGAAGAAGATGTAATGTCATCTACATATTCAAAATGGTTACATTTGTGGTTATACGTAGTTGAATATGATTAGATACGATTTAATATATGCTTCTTGCATTTCTATAATTTCACTGCATTATTGGGTATTTTTAATTATGTGGAAATATTTTCCACTTTCAAACAAAGAAAAAATAATATTAATGCTAAGGAAGAGTGGTGTTTTCGTAATTAAATAAGTGAACAGTTTAGGCCTCGATGTAAATTGTAAAACCAGCGAAGGAGACAGTGGAGATTGGAGTTAGTGGATCTTGCGCATAATGGGCCCCACGTTGTTAATGTGCCCACCAATTAGGAATTTACTTTTTGTTCAGTGAAAGCTACACTTCCCATCATCGTTGGATATTTGTTTTTTTTGGTACTTTCTCACCAACATTTATTTCCTCAAATCCCCCTTCTAGAATCCATGAGAGACACATTTTAAAAAAAGCATCTCAAATATTGAGTATTTTCTTTACGAGAGAGGAGATTCCAAATTGAATTCTTAATCACAGTGATAAACTGTAATTCAAATTGCCGTGGAAGGATATAGACTTTTTCTCTCATCTTCATGATGTAATTTTTAAGAAAACAACATTAATACAGTTTAATTTCGATGTTAAAATCATATCTATACTATTAAGGGAGGATACATCTACCTAAACAAGGTTGTTTGGACCCTTGGACCAATTCATTAGGTATTAATTATGTTACTGATTATGCTTAAAATTTAAATCAAAAAATAAATCAAAACTAAATCAAAACTGAATCAGATGATATCTTTTTAAATGAAATAAAATGGAAACTTCCTTTTAAAAATGAGGAAATTTGGAAATCTGCCTTTTTATTAGTTTTTATTTTGAAAACTACACCTCATTTTTATTCTTTTGAAAAATACACTTATTTATATGTGAAATGACCAAATTATTTACTTTAAATATATAATATTTTAATATCGAAATTCAAACAAAAAATAGTGTTGAGTTTCAAAAATTTGTTTTTAAAAACATCCCAAACAGTTAAATTTTAATTATTTAATTTTAATATTATTCTTAATAGAATATCTTATTAGAATATTCACTACACTTTTAAACGCTAAATTAGAATATCTATTATGATTAGACTTTTTATTGATATTTTTATATATAATTTTTTATAGACCTTTTTATATAGATATTTTATAAACGTTGTTCTATAAATATTTTTATATAGACTTTATAAAACTTAAATTATGTACAGATAGATCTTGAAATATTTTACAAACTTTATCAATTATATATTTTAAGATTTAATATGTCTTTATCTTTTTTTGTCTAAATAAACCGTATTTATCTAAACATAAATACTAATAATTATAATAATTTAAACATTTTCGAAATTAATAACTGTAACTATTAAAAAAGTTAATTTTGAAATAAAATAGGACAAAAGTGTCTTATCATCTATGAGAAAGTGTAGTTTTCAAAAAATAAAAAAGGAAATGTATTTTTCAAATTTTAAATCATATATAGGGTAATTTTCAAATTCCCCCTTTAAAAATATTGGATTTTAGATATTATGGAAAAAAATTATGCAACAAGATTTGACTATATATAAATAATTTTAATATTAGATTTCGTAATATATAGATATATTTCATAAATTTTAATATATATTTTTAGTTTAGAAATGAATATTTGATACATAACATATTAAACTAACGGATTAACTTATTTTATTTTTATAAATGTGAAACTGCATTCATTTCATATTAGAAATTAGATTGATATATTTTCAGTTTAATAAAAAAATATAAAAATTATTCAATATTTATATTATTCGATTATATAATTAATGGGTTCGGATTAATATTTGTTTCAGTTGAGCGGGTTGAGATTATAACATAATCTAAAATAAATATCTTTCATATATTTCATCTTCTTAAAAAAATTTCAAAATACTATTAATTGTGAAAATACTAAAATAAATATATATCTATAAAACGAAAAATGGAAATCCTATAATATATATATATATATATATATATTTCATAAGTATGGTTAAATTATTAAATCAAGTGGTAAATGTAAATAAAGTAACTTAGTACACAAATTATTTAAATTTAGAATTAGATAAAAGCTTTTAGTTTAATAAATTTTAAATGTTATAAATTATTCAATATTTACGTTAATTGATAATCTTATGGACTGGTTGGAATTGATGATTTTACGAAATGATTTTTATTGCACGGTTAATTATCAAACTTGGAAAGATTGTATACCACTATAAAATGAGTTAAAATATGAAAAACAAAATAGAAAAGTTGTTCGCTAACGGGATAAAATATAGTAAATTATATGATACATCTATAGTAGAAAAATTAAGTTGTTCACTAACGGGATAAAATTTGTTTCAGTTGAACGGGTTGAGATTATAACATAATCTAAAATAAATATCTTTCATATATTTCATTTTTTTAATTTTTTTTCAAAATACTATTAGTTGTGAAAATACTAAAATAAATATATATCTATAAAACGAAAAATGCCCAATCCTATAATATATATATATTTCATTAGTATGGTTAAATTACTAAATCAAGTGGTAAATGTAAATAAAATAACTTAGTACACAAATTATTTAAATTTAGAATTAGATAAAAGCTTTTAGTTTAATAAATTTTAAATGTTATAAATTATTCAATATTTATGTTATTTGATAATCTGATGGACGGGTTGGGATTGATGTTTTTACGAAATGATTTTTATTGCACGGTTAATTATCAAACGTGGAAATATTGTATACCACTATAAAGTGAGTTAAAATAACAGAAAAAAAAAATAGAAAAGTTGTTCGCTAATGGGATAAAATGCATTAAATCATACGATACATTTATAGTAGAAAAATTAGATTTTAGATATTATGGTAAACAAATTATGCAACAAGATTTAACTATATATAAATAATTTTAATATTAGATTTTGTAATATAGATATATTTCATAAATTTTAATATATATTTTAGTTTAGAAATAAATATTTGATACATAACATATTAAACTAACTGATTAACATATTTTACTTTTATAAATGTGAAACTGCATTCATTTCCTATTAGAAATTAGATTGATATATTTTCAGTTTAATAAAAGTAAAATATTTAAAATTATTCAATACTTATATTATTCGATTATATAATTAACGGGTTTACGAAATAGACGATTTAGGATTTAGAGTTTAGGGTTTATGATTTAGGGTTTAGGGTTTAGGCTTTGTGAATCTAAACCCTAAACCCTAAATCTTAAGGATTTTTGAATCTAAACCCTAAATCCTAAATATTAAACCCTAAACCTTAAATCGTAAACATTAAACCCTAAATTGTAAACCCTAAAACTTAAACTCTGAATTGTTTACCCTAATGGAAGATTTGTCCTAAAAAAATTTAAGAGTTTATAAAGCTTTATAAAATAGTGTAAAAATGAAAATGACTTTTTTAGAAGTACAAAACTGAAAAGTGTACCAAAGAAAGCGCATTATTGAAATTTCCACGAAAATCATCCCGCGCTCTCACAGTACGACAAAATAATTTATGCACACCGTAACTTTAAAGTATAGTTTAATTTTTTTATAGATTATAGTTGTATCAAAAAAACTTTATAAATAAAGTAAATGTATATTTTTAATAGCAAAATTATTAATCATATCTCGCGCACTGACGCACGGGTCCGGGTCTAGTGTCTATTTAACTAAGAGTGATGATTTGTTATTGGGATAAAGTTGAAGGTTAAAAACTTATTTAACTAAGAGTGATGATTTGTTAATGGGATAAAGTTGAAGGTTAAAAACTTCCTGTGTGCATTGTTCTGCTGTTCGGGATCTTTATTATGAGATCAGATGGACGATTCTTGTTGATGAATGTTTTATCATGTTTTCCTTTTTGCATCATATCGCAGAATAATTTTAAATTCTTTTCTTTTTTTAGATTTAGATTTAATTTTCTCTATATTTTCCTTTTTATTTCAGCTTTTTTGTTTATTAATTATTGAGGGATTTAAAAAGTAATATTCTCTATATTTTCTTTTTTGTTTCAAAATTTTTGTTTATTAACTATTTAACGAATCAAAAAAATAATGATCTCTTTTTTCTCTATTTGAAACATGTCAAAATCCTAAAATAATAAAATGTCTTATGCACAATCTCGTGAATTAGTAAAGAAGATATGCATTATGAGAGAAAGTAGATAAAATATATCATATTTAAGGAAACAAAAATTTGGAAAAAGAAAACCGACCCTTAGGAATCAAAAGTAATACTAAACATCAAAGCCATTAATGGTAGAGAGAATCTTGGCCTGTAAATAAATCCATGCAAAATGAGGCACAAATGGACACGAGACTGTGCGACAGAACTGACCAAACTGGAGTCTGGAGAAACCGATAAAAATTCCACACATCAAGGTCCAGCATGCGTGTTGAAATTGCATGGGAGAATTAAGCTGGAACATACATAACCCGAAAGCGAACATGGAGTAGATGTAGACCAAGACATCCTCGGTTGGGTAATTGAAGGAGATGAAATAAATGAGGCTCATGTTCGTGTACGAGGTAAAGGAGGCTCATGTTCCTTGTAAATGCGAATAGTGGTCGGGAAGTGTAACATAAGTAACACCACCACGTACAAGGTCGTGCCACCGATGCTCGCGTACTGCAGCGAACATGATGAAGGACACAACCTGTAGAGTGATATGGAGATGCCAAACATCGATATTACCACTATTACCTTCCACCAAAACGCTCTCATCTCTATCTGCGTTTTTGGTTTGCTTAGAACACCCCCATCACTGAATGGGTTCACAAAAAGTAATAATTTTAATATAAATATATTTGTTTTTAAAAAATAAAAAAGAAATGAAAAATCGACCAATCCCCTCTCTCCACGTGGCGAACCTAGGAGAGAAGAGTTCATGGCAGAGAGGCTGAGTGATGCAGGCTTATAACTTTGAGGGGAACCTACTAATAAAATATATATAATTTTTGGAGAGATGAGGCATGAACCCCTGATGAGAATGCTCTTAGGGGAACGTTCCTCTAGTTATTATATATATATATATATATATATATATATATATGTGGATGATTGGTTGGACGGTAGCTGTATATTTTGTAGTTGTAGATAATAAATGACAAAAATAATAAAAAAAGAAAGATCTTCATACAGTCATATATTTTCCTCTTTTAAAATATAGCTTTAGTAAATAAAGCTTCTACAGCCATTTTTTGCTGTAGGGGCTGTAACTTTAAAAAAAAAACACGATTGGTAATTTGTTAGACTGTACCTAAAAATTAAAGTTAAAGATGGCTCCTACAGCCCAACCAATCATTCCCTATATATAATGGCCTCAGCTAGTGACAAGAGATGAATATCTATAGAACTAACTTGTGTTATTCATCGAACGTCAATCATATATTTATACAACAAGGATTCCTAAAGAAAAGGAAAAGATAACTGAAAAAGAAATCTAGGATACAGACAAATTTACATATGTAATTATCTTTTAACATATGAGATTATCTATTACGTGTGTATCAAGATTTAGTCCTTAATAGCTAGCTAGGGTTTTAATTATTATATAAAGCCATTTAACAAAAAGTAAAACTACGGTTTTAGTTTTTTTTATCCTTTTAATATTATTTTATGGGGATTTAATATCATCGTATCAATTATCTTATTTGTTATAGGTTATCTATCGTGTTAGTTTTATTTTGCGTTCATCTATTTATTTTTTATTATAATGTAAAGAACATATATGATAGTCGTATATGATCATTGTTTATATCCTTTTTTATCCTTTTTTGTTTAAGAAATATTAAACACTTTACGTGAAATACAAATTTTGATATATCAGGTTAATTAAGAAATTAATAACTTACCGTGATCCTTCCTCTCTCCGTTCCTCCTTTGATCGGACAATAAGACACAAAATATTGGGTATTCGAAGCTCTAATCCGACTACGTGGATGATTGGTTGGACTGTAGTTGTAGATTGTTTGCTATAAAATTTTGTCTGTAGTTATATTTGCTGTAGCAGTATCTGCTGTAGCTTTAAAAATTAAATGAGAAAGAGCAAGAAAAAGGAAAGAAATTGCTACAGCCTTATTTTTTTTCTACAGCTTTAGAAATATTGCTTTAGTAAATAAGGTACTTACAACCATTTTTACAGATTTTTTGCTGTAGCTTTAAAAGTCAATATACAGCCTGATTGATAATTTTATAAACTGTAGATAAAATTTAAAGCTGTAGATTAGTGCTACAGCTCAACAGAATTTCGTTGCAAAAAGACTTGATAGGGTGCTTTGTTGTCCCCAGACAAGGCTGAGATGGCAGGAAGCAGCAGTTAAACTGAAGGGAATGTCCTGAAATCAGACTTGTATTTACTCTAGTAGAGTCGTGATGTCGAGATAAGACAATCATATGATATTGGACGGTTATAATGTTTTGCTAGAAGCCGCTTATAACTTATGAGTTATGAACTCATTACCATTATCATATGATCCTATAGGGTCACACACCTAAGCAAACTGGATATTATAAATTGGGTTTTTGATCATTAGAGTAATGATTATGATCAACGTATATAAGATATACGTTGATATCGACTTTCTGTGAGGGTGTCGATCGACACCAATAGTGGGTGTCGATCGACACTAGTTCGGTCACGACTTCTAGAAGTATTGACTTTTAGATGGTGTCGACCGACACCAATTAGGTTGGTGTCGATCGACACCCGTCGGCAACTCAGCCTATATATAGGATATGAGGGCTTGAGTTGGATATATCAAAAAAATCGTTTTGATAACACGAAAATCACATAAGAGAAGTCTTTTTCTGAGTCTTTGGAAGACAGAAAAACACAGAAACGAAGATAGAAACCCGAAGGCGAATCGTTCGCTCCGGCACTAGCATCCCGTCGTCCAGTTTGTGTGCGTGTGGACTCCTGTAGAGGCGCAGCATTTGAGGCGCTCCTAATCTCGTTGTACCTGTCCTTATTCCGCTGCATAATCTCCAGGTATGTTCGAGATTTCATATATATTCAATATAGATTCAATTGGCACGATCCGTGGATTTAGGATTGTTGTTAGGGCTGTTTTAATATGATTAAAACCTGAACGAAATCCATCAGTGGTATCAGAGCGGTGTGTTTGTATTGAATCTATAGAATATATGTAAATCCACATGATCAAAAATCGTTTTTGATGAAGAACACGTTCTGAGTTCTTCGGTGTCGATCGACACCAATTCGGTGTCGATCGACACCACTATGGTTTTCGCGTAAAAAAAAAATTGTTTTCGCGTAAAAACTTAAGAATACGATCGGTTTAAACGGTAAATTAGTTATCGTTAATTAAACTGATTTGGTGGGTGTCGACCGACACTAAAGTAGTGTCGATCGACACCGGTCGATTATTTGCAAATTGATTTGATCGGTTTAATCGATTAAATGGTTTATCGCAAACCGGATCAGAATCTGTCGGTCAACACAAAAGTTGTGTCGATCGACACTGACTTGGTGTCGATCGACACCACTTCAGAATTTGCGGTTTTGACTTAAGAAAAATTTTAAAAAGGTTTTAAAATATCTAGGATATATAATTGATATAAACTAGATTTAAGGTTCCGTTCCTCAAACCTAATATTAAGCAATGATATCTTCCCAATCTTGTCAACTGTCAAGGCTCGTTTCATTGTGTGATGGGTCTGCCAAAGCAGGGTGTCCGCAATTACATGAGTGAGGCAGGTTGTAATCGTTACTACGGACTTAAAAGATTGGTTTGCTTAAATGGGCTATCAAAATAGTTTTGGGCCCATAGATATAGGATTGGATTCGATATTAGATATTAATCCAAGACCAAGAATTATATATGATATAATTAGCAAAGTGTTGCTTACCTAAATAGCTAAAGTTTGGGCGATGGGCCAAAGCTCACTCAAATTTTTGTAAAATATGGATCTTGGATCATTATATTCAATTGAGGAAAATTGTTTTTGAATATAATGTGAGTTTCTTAATTGTTAAGATTTCTCATTTCTTGAACAACAAAACTAAAACTCTCAATTTTGTTTTTCAGCTATGGCTAGTTCCCCTCACAGAAACACATTCTCGCTTCGATCCGTCCTTGAGAAGGACAAGCTTAATGGATCGAACTTCCTTGAATGGTATCGGAACTTGAGAATTGTTCTCAAACAGGAGAAAAAGGAATATGTCCTTGAAAAGGTTCTCCCTGAGAAACCGAAGTCCAATGCCGGACACGCTGAAAGGAATGCTTGGGAGAAGCATTCTAATGATGAGGTCGATGTGAGTTGTCTCATGCTGGCTACCATGAACTCGGACTTGCAGAAGCAATACGAGAACGTGGTGTCACCTGTTGAGATGATCACTAGCCTGAAAGGGATGTTTCAGGAGCAAGCACGAACTGAGAGATACCAGACGGTTAAGTCTCTCATTGAGTGCAAGCTACCAAAGGATGGTCCAGTTAGCCCACATGTCATTAAGATGATGGGTTATATTGATAACTTGGCAAAACTGGATTGTCCTCTTAGCCAAGAGTTGGCTACGGACATCATTCTGCAGTCGTTGCCGTCAAGCTTTGATCAGTTTATCATGAACTATAACATGAATAACATGACAAAGACTTTGACGGAACTGCATGGCATGCTCAAAACAGCTGAGCCAAACATCAAAAAGGGCACCCCTAATGTACTTATGGTACAAGGGGGTAAAAAGTTTAAGAAACATGCTAAGGGTAAAGGAAAAGCTAAGGCATTCCCGATTGAGAATCAGGATAAGCCTGAGACTTCTTCCAAACCCAAACGCGGCCCTACTGATGCTGATAAATGCCATTACTGCAACAAGTCTGGGCATTGGAAGAGAAATTGCAAAGAATATTTGGGAGATCTAAAGAACTCGAAGAAGACGTATGAGACGACTTCTTCAGGTATCTATGTTATAGAAGTAAATGTTACTACTTCAGGTTCTAAGTCTTGGGTATTAGATACCGGCTGTGGCGCTCATATTTGTACAAATATGCAGGGTCTAAGCAACAGTAGAACGCTGGAGAAGGGACAAGTGGACCTGCGCGTTGGGAATGGAGCAAGAGTTGCTGCATTGGCCGTAGGAACTTATCATTTGTCTTTGCCGTCAGGCTTTGTATTGGAATTGAATAATTGCTACTATGTACCTGCTATAAGCAGAAACATCATTTCTATTTCTGTTTTGGATTTAGAAGACTTTCATTTCTCGATTAAAAACAAGTGTTGTTCTTTTAATCGTAATGAAATGTTGTATGGTAGCGCTCCATTAGAGAATGGACTTTATATTCTCAACCAATCTATGCCTGTCTATAACATAAGTACCAAACGGTTAAGAACCAATGACTCGAACCCCACGTTTCTCTGGCATTGTCGTTTGGGCCACATTAATGAGAAAAGGATTCAAAAGCTTCATAATGATGGGCTTTTAGACTCATTTGATTTTGAATCATTTGAGAAGTGTGAATCCTGCTTAATGGGCAAAATGACAAAGGCCCCTTTCAACAAATTTAATGAAAGGGCCGGTGACCTATTGGGCCTAATACATACCGATGTATGTGGTCCAATGAGTGTTAGTGCTAGAGGAAACTTTCAGTACTTCATCACGTTTACTGATGACTTCAGTAGATTTGGTTATGTCTATTTAATGAGACATAAATCGGAATCCTTTGAAAAGTTCAAGGAATTCCAAAATGAAGTGCAGAACCAACTTGGCAAAAGTATTAAAGCTCTTCGATCAGATCGTGGAGGTGAGTACTTAAGCCAAGAGTTCAGTGATCATCTGAGTAATTGTGGAATTGTTTCACAACTCACTCCTCCTGGAACACCTCAGTGGAATGGTGTATCTGAAAGGAGGAATCGGACTTTATTAGATATGGTTCGATCGATGATGAGTCAAGTAGATCTTCCATTATCCTTTTGGGGATACGCTCTAGAAACGTCTGCGTTTACGCTAAACAGAGTTCCATCAAAATCAGTCGAGAAGACGCCATATGAGATGTGGACTGGAAAAGTTCCAAGTTTGTCTTTTCTTAAAATTTGGGGTTGTGAAGCTTATGTCAAACGGTTGATATCTGATAAGCTTGAACCCAAATCTGATAAGTGCTACTTCGTTGGTTATCCTAAGGAAACCAAGGCTTACTACTTTTACAACCGTTCTGAGAACAAAGTGTTTGTTGCTAAGAACTGTGTTTTTCTTGAGAAAGAATTTCTTTCCAAGAAGAACAGTGGGAGTAAAGTACAACTCGAAGAAGTTCGAGAATCACAGGAGCCTGCTCAACCTGTCGAGGAAGAGCAGCGACTGATCTACAAAGAGTTGAGAGCCCGAGCTGGATCTACAAAGAGTTGTAGAGACCGAGCCTGTGATGCCAGAAGTTCGCAGATCCGAAAGGATTCGTCAAGAGCCCGAGAGATATGGATTTCTCGTGACTAATTGTCATGATCTCTTGATCATTGACAGTGACGAACCTGCGACTTTCGAAGAAGCAATGATGGGCCCTGACTCCGAAAAGTGGTTTAAGGCCGCTGAATCCGAAATCGGTTCCATGTCACAAAACCAAGTATGGACTTTGAGGTGATTTACCTGATGGTGTAAAAGCCATTGAGTGTAAATGGTCTTCAAGAAGAAGATCGATGTGAATGGAAACGTTCAGATTTACAAAGCTAGGTTGGTGGCAAAAGGTTTCAAACAAGTTCAAGGTGTTGACTATGATGAAACCTATTCCCCAGTCGCTATGCTTAAATCTATTCGGATTCTCCTAGCAACAGCCGCTCATTATGATTATGAGATTTGGCAAATGGATGTGAAAACAGCTTTCCTTAACGGGATTCTGGAGGAGGATGTGTACATGACACAACCTCCGGGTTTCATTGATCCTAATGATGCTGGGAAAGTATGCAAGCTTCATAAATCCATTTATGGATTGAAGCAAGCATCTCGGAGTTGGAACCTACGTTTTGATGAAGCAGTTAAAAAGTTTAACTTCATCAGAAACGAAGAGGAACCATGCGTTTACAAGAAGACTAGTGGGAGCGCAGTTGCATTTCTCGTACTGTATGTAGATGACATACTTCTCATAGGAGATGATATTCCATTACTTCAGTCGGTGAAGAACTGGCTTGGAAGTTGTTTCTCGATGAAAGACATGGGAGAAGCCGCCTATATTCTTGGAATAAGGATCTATAGAGATAGATCAAAGAGGCAGATTGGACTGTGTCAGGACACTTATATCGATAAGGTTCTACACAGGTTCAACATGCATGATTCCAAGAAGGGCTTGATTCCGATGTCTCATGGCATTATTCTCAGCAAGAAGCAATGTCCTTCGACATCTGCTGAGCGAGAGCGCATGAGTAGGATTCCTTTTGCTTCAGCAGTAGGATCTATCATGTATGCCATGCTTTGTACTCGTCCAGATGTTGCTTGTGCTTTAAGCATGACGAGTCGATACCAGTCAGATCCCGGTGAGAGTCACTGGACTGCAGTCAAGACTATCCTAAAGTATTTGAGAAATACCAAGGATAAGTTCTTGGTTTATGGAGGATGTGATGAGCTTATAGTGAGTGGTTATACGGACGCCAGCTTTCAGACAGATAGAGACGATTTCCGATCTCAGTCTGGTTACGTCTTCTGTCTGAATGGAGGTGCAGTTAGTTGGAAGAGTTCCAAGCAGAGCACCGTGGCGGATTCGACAACCGAGGCTGAATACATCGCTGCTTCTGAAGCGGCGAAGGAGGCTGTTTGGATTAGGAAGTTCATTACTGAGCTTGGTGTGATTCCTAGCATTTCTGAGCCAGTGGCATTGTTTTGTGACAACAATGGAGCCATAGCTCAAGCTAAGGAGCCCAGATCACACCAGAAATCCAAACACATTGAGAGGAGATATCATCTGATTCGTGATATTATTGAGAGAGGCGACGTCAAGATCAGTAGAGTTCCGACAGACGAGAACGTCGCTGATCCGTTGACCAAGCCACTCCCACGACCGAAGCATGAGAGTCATGCTGCTGCTATAGGCATTAGATTCCTTAAGCAGTAATCTTGTATTTAGTGGGAGTTATCATATTTATGTTTTGATGTTCATGTAAACATACATTTGGTTATGTTTTAATTAATGAAATTGTTTCAGTATTATTTAATGGTGTTATTAAATAATTGTCCACAAGTAATTTATGGCATTCTTATAGATCATCAAATACGTGATTTGATCATGAAACTCTATAAGTGATAGATGACATAAATTATTTTTGTCCATAGTCGAGGTTATTAAAATTGGACATTAATAACCGCGTGAGACTAGTATGTGAGGTGACTGATGACTAAGTTTCATGGAGTCATTAATAGGAGTATTAAAGTCAATCACATAGATATGTGTTAGAGAACACATGATCGGACATGACCCGCTAATGAGAACTCTACAAGATTGTTATATGAGTGTCATAAGAGTTTCTCATTACGACTATAGAGTATAGTCCTTAGACCTGAGTTCATCATGATTTCTTACATATGAATTGGTGTGCTTTGACCTTGTCAAACGTCAGCCGTAACTGGTGGCTATAAAGGCATTGATTGGGCATATTATGAAGTGTGTAGGGAACAGGGATGGAACAAGATGGAATTTGTCCCTCCCATATAACGGGAGATAAATATCTCAGGGCCTATCGAAGATTTGATACTGGAAATGCGTGGCCGCGCTCAAACGGATTGAATGTCAATCGTTTGTATTTTATCAGTATAAATCAGAGTTCGATAAACATGGTTTGGTTGATTAAGGATGACACGAGTTCTTGCCTTATGCCAGATCGAGATATAGAGACAAAGGGATTATGGGAATAGTTGATTCCAGTACAAGTGGGAGATTGAAGGGAATGTCCTGAAATCAGACTTGTATTTACTCTAGTAGTCGTGATGTCGAGATAAGACAATCATATGATATTGGACGGTTATAATGTTTTGCTAGAAGCCGCTTATAACTTATGAGTTATGAACTCATTACCATTATCATATGATCCTATAGGGTCACACACCTAAGCAAACTGGATATTATAAATTGGGTTTTTGATCATTAGAGTAATGATTATGATCAACGTATATAAGATATACGTTGATATCGACTTTCTGTGAGGGTGTCGATCGACACCAATAGTGGGTGTCGATCGACACTAGTTCGGTCACGACTTCTAGAAGTATTGACTTTTAGATGGTGTCGACCGACACCAATTAGGTTGGTGTCGATCGACACCCGTCGGCAACTCAGCCTATATATAGGATATGAGGGCTTGAGTTTGGATATATCAAAAAAATCGTTTTGATAACACGAAAATCACATAAGAGAAGTCTTTTTCTGAGTCTTTGGAAGACAGAAAAACACAGAAACGAAGATAGAAACCCGAAGGCGAATCGTTCGCTCCGGCACTAGCATCCCGTCGTCCAGTTTGTGTGCGTGTGGACTCCTGTAGAGGCGCAGCATTTGAGGCGCTCCTAATCTCGTTGTACCTGTCCTTATTCCGCTGCATAATCTCCAGGTATGTTCGAGATTTCATATATATTCAATATAGATTCAATTGGCACGATCCGTGGATTTAGGATTGTTGTTAGGGCTGTTTTAATATGATTAAAACCTGAACGAAATCCATCATAAACACCTCCCTTTTCTGGCATCAGATCACGCCCCTGTCTATGTTCAACTATGTTCGACGAAGAAAGGCAATATGCGACGTCATCCGTTCCGTTTCGAAGCGGCATGGCTTGAGCATCCGAGTTTCAGAGAGTTGGTTAATAACTCTTGGAACCGTGAGATTACAACACCGGAAGCACTTCGTGAGTTGCAGGTGAAGTTGCAACAATGGAACAGGGATGTGTTTGGTGATATTATAAAACGCAAGGAGAAGTTAACGAAGGATATAACGACTGTACAGGGACAGCTTGACTCGATCCAGACGGATGATTTGCTCCAAAAGGAAGAGGAGCTGTTGCAAGAACTGTATATGGTAATGGAACAAGAGGAAATTCTATGGTTTCAGAAGTCTCGTGAGAAGTGGGTTGCTTTGGGGGATCGCAACACCAACTTTTTCCACCTTTCCACAGTGATTAGGCGAAATAGAAACCGTGTGGACTCTTTGAAAGGGGATGATGGAAGATGGATTTCAGATGAGGTGGAATTAGAACAGCTTGCGACAACTTTCTACTCCCGCTTATACTCTATGGAGGATGTTCTTGCTTCTGTTCCGTCTCTGCCTACCACAGGCTTTGCGAGACTTACGGAAACCGAGCTTCGCGAGTTGGAAAAACCTTTTACTGCCGCTGATATTGAGCTCTCTGTGAGGAGTATGGGTGGTTTTAAAGCCCCTGGCCCCGACGGTTACCAGCCGATATTTTATCAACGATGTTGGGATGTTGTAGGTCCGTCTGTGATACGCTTTGCCCTCGAATTTTTTGAAAAAGGGATACTACCGCCAGATACGAAAGATGTGTTGGTTGTATTGATATCTAAAGTGGCAAAACCAGAGACAATGGCACAATTTCGGCCAATAAGCCTCTGCAATGTGCTGTTTAAGCTGATAACAAAGGCCATGATGCTGCGTTTGAAGAAATTCATGCCGAAATTAATAGGACCTGCGCAGTCTAGTTTCATCCCGGGACGCTTAAGTTCGGACAATATTGTTATTGTTCAAGAAGCTGTGCATTCGATGCGACGAAAACAGGGACGCAAGGGATGGATGCTCTTAAAACTTGATTTGGAGAAAGCGTATGATAGAATACAATGGGATTTCCTTCATGATACACTTAAAGCGACGGGACTCTCAGCAAAGTGGCAATCATGGATCATGGAGTGTGTGGTCGGACCATCAATGACCGTTCTTTGGAATGGGGAGAAGATTACTCCATTTACCCCAGAGCGAGGTATACCTCGAGCGTTTCTCCAAAACTCTTGAATAATAAATACTTCTCTACATTGCAAAACAACTTCCACATTGAAATCAAGCCTATTTTATCAAACGCATCAGGTACGAGGCATATGTATTAACAGTTGTTAAGTCAATGGAGAAAGATACTAGAGCCCTGCAACAAAATACTAAGTATATTACCAAACTAATTCATCGTCTAAACTCATAGCCTCATAGGTAACAACAATAATAATAACACGAGAAAAAGAGCTTTGTTATCAACTGAACTATACCCATCGAAGAATATTAAAGACTCATATGTGGGTTTTTTGGTAACAACATGAGCGAATCTATAAAATTATTTTCACGGTGCACTAATATATAAATTAATAAATATTAAATAAAATATTAAAATATATGCAATTAATAAATATAAAATAAAATAAAATATTGTATTAAATAAAAAACATTTTCCAAATATATTGTACATGTATTTGTTGATTAATTGGTTCATCATGATTTCATTTGTGAAATTTTAAAGTGATTTTTCAATAACATAATTAAATGATTATTTAGAAAAAGATCTAATTCATTTTATTGGTATTTTTACGGTGATGATTTTAAAAAATCGTCAAATCGTTTAAAAAGATTAGAAATAATATAATTTTTCGTTGCATTTATAATGCCTTTAATTTTTTTAGTAAAATTGTCCATCGTTTTTATTATTTTAAATGAGTTAAGTTATTTTTAGTAATGAATTATTTTAAGTATAAAAATATAAAACATTACTTTGATGTTTAAGTTATATTGTTTTTTAAGTGGACTAAATTATGTTTACCTTGTTAAATGTATTTTAATTTGTTTTGTTTCTTCTTTCTGGCTTTTAATTTTTAATGGATACAAATTCTAAATTATTATAGGTTCACCTTAAAAAATTAATGACAATTACACTGATGTAAAAAAAAAAAAATCATGGGTGCACATGCACCCTTTCCTACCACCCTAGCTTCGCCCCCGTGTAACAAGAGCTCCATTGATTGATGAGAAAACCTCAAAATATTCTTTGAAGTCAACTCGTCTTTTTCCTTCATAGCCTTCTTTCTTAGTTGTCTTCTTCCTTCGTCGCCTTCTTTCGTCTGCTTTCTTTTTTTCTTAACAAGATTCTCCATGGAACCAAAACACCAAGCTCTGATTTGGCTTCTAACATCCATGATTTTCCTTCTCATCTCTTTCAATTTCTCTCTGATTCAATGGAATATCATCCGTAGCGCATGTGCCCTCTCAATTCTCTTTCTCTTGGTCTTAATCCCGCTGTCTTCTCGATTTCGTTCTCCCATTTCTCTCCGAGACTATCTCCAACATAATTGGTATGCTTTTGTGAAGACCAGTGCGTCCATGATCTGCTTCAGCATCTTCACATTGTTAGGTGAACTTCCTCAAATCAAACACAATGGCTACCTCTGCGTCTCCGGTCTTTGTTTCTACCTGTACGTTATGGCCTGAGAGATGGAGTATTCGGTAGAAGACGATCTGGGATTTTCCGATGGATTCCTAGGTGACTTTCTGAAGATTAAACATGATGGGTGTCTCTGTGTTGCGGGTCTTTGTTTCTACCTGTATCTGTTGGCGTTAGACATGGAATATGGCGTCGAAGATTATCTGAAAGTTAATAACCTTTTACTGTGCACAGTGTGTGCACTGTTCTGCTAGAGATGAATCAATTTTGGCCTACTTTGTGTGCATTGTTTAGCTGTTCAGGATGAATCTGTGTTTGATTTTACATTTACAGTTTATCGTTTCTTGTTGGTGAATGTTTTATCAATGTTATTTTGATTCAAAATAATAAACTTTTGAACCAACTAGTTTGGAATCTGAATATTGGTGCTATGTTCTTTTTTTAGATCAAAAACACTATATTTTATTTGTTTAATTCAATATAGTTAATATTTTGAACCAATTAGTTTGAAATCAGAAAGTCTACGGGAAGAAGTACATACCTTTTAGACTAAAACCTTTTTGCAAGGTGATTCAAAATACGATAAATAAAAGTATAGAACAAATCATAAATCTAAAAGAGAGACAACTAAATTCATCCATTTCAGTCGTTAAATTCAGAGGTTCCTCTAAATCAGATTCGAAGTGTATGGATGTATGCTCTTGACGAATAGAGGGATTCATAGCTTAAAAAAAGTGTTAAATTTTGCATGTAAAGGAGATTGAATTCTGCATCAAATCTCTGGTACCCCCTTGTTTCTTCAGAAATGCTGAATCAATTGTGAATTCAAATATCAAGAAAAAAGAAAAACTGATGTATTTATGTGATTCGGTATTGTATTTGAACTTGCCACCTTAGGTTAAAAAATCCGAAATTCCCGAAACCAGAAAGATTAATATGCAAATAGTTGACAAAAAATAATAATATGCAAATATATATTGGGCCTACAAGGCCAGGACCTTAAACACATCCCATTCTCTAGTTTCCCATTAGATAAAAAAAACATATACTCAAAAAAAAAAAAAAGGAAGAAATCGTTCGTCTGGAGAAGACGAAGGATAAGGATGATAACGGTAAGCGAAGTTTCTTCTTACTCTTCTTCTTCAAACATCGCGTCTCTGTCTCGTCTCAACTACAAATTATCTTCGAGATTCCGAAGCTCTTCTGTTTACAGAGCAAGCTTCTCCGTTCCGACAAAGACTAGGAACACTTGTAAAGCCAAATCATGGAATCTCGGTCTTGTTATCAACTCTAGAAGGTACTTCTTCCTTTGAGATTTCAATCTTATACCAGATGGGTTCCATTTGAAATTCATGATACTGCTCCTGTTTTAGGTAATGCGACTTAAAGTTCTCAACTTTGCAGATAGAAAATATGTGAATTTCCTGCTGATGAAACTAAAGAAATTGATTTTTATAGAATTTTTAGGCTATGTATGATTTGATAGCTCTTGAGGGTTTTTTCAATCTCTTGTTCATAGAAATTTATCAAGAAATGTTGCTGTTCTCTCCCTTTACCGTACATTGTTTACTGATTGGAGTTTCTCTGTCCAGCTCTGAGGCTTCGGTTTTTGACCCGTTGGGCATCAATCCAAAAGAAACTTCTGGTCTGAGTAGCATTTGGGAAAGCTTTGTGAGTCTTTTGTCTCCATCACTTGAAAGCTCCTCTGGTAGCAAAAGAGACAAGCCCTCTTCTGGTCGGGGCGTGGCAGGTCCGTTTAACTTATATACCAACATGCATTCGATTATCTCCGTGGTTTGTCACGATTGATGATGCTTACTCTTTGAATATTTTCAGCTGCTATTGAGGACAGTTCCATTGATTTTGGAGATTTCTTCAAAGGGCCATTGCCTGGGAAGTTTCTGAAGCTTCTTGGGTTCTTAGCTCTCTCTCGGCTTGGGATATACATACCACTAGGTGGTGTCAATAGAGAAGCTTTTGTTGGCAGTTTGGATCAGAATAGCTTGTTGAGCACGTTGGATACATTCTCTGGTGGAGGCATTGGTAGGCTTGGTATATGCTCTCTCGGGATTGTCCCTTTCATCAACGCGCAGATTGTGTTTCAGCTTCTTGCTCAAGTCTATCCAAAGCTGCAAGATCTTCAGAAAAAAGAAGGCGAAGCCGGTAGAAAAAAGATCCTTCAGTACACTCGTTACGCTTCAGTCGGATTTGCGATCGTACAAGCAATTGGACAAGTGGTTTACCTTCGTCCTTACGTGAATGACTTCAGCACGGAATGGGTTGTTTCTTCTGTCACGTTGTTAACACTTGGCTCCGTTCTCACTACGTATATTGGAGAGAGAATCTCTGATCTGAAACTCGGAAACGGCACTTCCCTATTGATATTCACAAGTATTATCTCTTACTTGCCTGCCTCATTTGGTAGAACAGCAGCGGAAGCCTTACAAGAAGGAAACTATACTGGTCTCGCCACCATCGTTGTTTCATTCCTCCTCTTGGTACTCGGGATCGTGTATGTTCAGGTAACTAACTTAAACCAAGTTTTGTTCTTTTCAACGGTTCTAAGAAGTTTGGTATGCTTCTTGTCTAATAAGCAAAGTGGCTCAGGAAGCAGAGAGGAAGATTCCGCTCAACTATGCCTCCAGATACACCAGCAAAGCTGGTGGGCTTCAGAAATCTGCTTATCTTCCATTCAAGGTCAATAGTGCTGGAGTGATGCCTATCATATTTTCCACATCATCTCTTGCTCTTCCCGCTACTCTAGCACGATTCACTGGCATATCTGCTCTCAAGAACGTTGCTTACGGTTTGAACCCTGGAGGTGAGTTCTTCTAGTTCTAATGCTCTATCAAGGAAGACGATTTAGTCCTCTGAAACTAATTTGCTAATGTTACACAAACTCTTGCAGGTTCTTTCTATCTCTCAACCAATATACTTCTCATAGCTTTCTTCAACTACTACTACACTTTCCTGCAACTTGACCCGGACGATGTCAGCGAACAGCTAAAACGACAAGGTGCATCGATCCCTCTTGTCCGACCTGGTAAAAGCACTGCTCTCTTCATCAAAACCGTAAGATCCTCTTTCTCTGCTTCCTCAATTTCTTCAAACTTCCCATTTTGGTTATCTAATACTATCTGAAAATCTCTGACTCTGATTGCAATATCAGGTCCTTGGCCGGATATCGGTTCTTGGTTCAGCATTTCTGGCTGTTCTTGCTGCTGGTCCTGCTGTGGTCGAACAGATCACACACTTGACAGCATTCAGGGGATTTGCAGGGACTTCTGTTCTGATTCTTGTCGGGTGTGCGACAGATACTGCAAGAAAGGTTCAAGCTGAGATCATCTCGCAAAAGTACAAGAACATTGAGTTTTATGAGCTTGACAAATATGATCCATGAACTGGTTACGTTCTGTTTTTACATATCGAAATCAAACTTTACTGTGTGAAAAAACTATGTAACAGAGGTTTTGACTTTGATTAGTATATATAATGTGACATTTGTCATGAAATTTGCGAAAAGGAAAGTGCAACCTAAACCTAGTCAACATTTTTCATGGAAACTACTTAAAAAAACTGATATTTTTCAAGACTACAGTGAAAATAAATAGTGCAACTTGTCTGTTACTCATTTCGTCGCTCTCTTCATCTGACACACTATGAAACCAATTTACACCAGAGAAAGATTACGTACAGGAAAAAAAAAAAGATTAAATCTTTACAAGTAATCTTTAAAATGAAAATAACTTCAAAAATTATTACTTACGAAAAGTTATTAGCAAAATTAAACAAAACAAACCCGTACGAAGTAAAAATGTGCTACAAGAAGTTGAGTTTCTCCTTCAACAATGGCGGAAGTACAATCTTCACTTATGAAGCTCATCATCATCCTCCTCGTCTTATTCTTCCCTTTACTATCTTCCACCGCCGAATCACGCCTCACTGCCGATTTCTGCTCCAAATCTTGCCCGAGATTCCTCGACATTATCCGCGACACAATCACCACCAAACAGATCACGACCCCAACATCCGCCTCTTCTTCCACGACTGTTTCCCCAACGGCTGCGACGCCTCCGTCCTCGTTTCCTCCACCGCTTTAAACACCGCGGAACGCGACTCCTCCATCAACCTCTCTCTCCCCGGAGAGGGATTCGACGTCGTGATCAGCGCCAAAACTGGCGCTCGAGCTCGCTTGTCCCAACAATCATCATTATATAAAAACGATACCACAACGTTCTTCCAACATAAATAACTACAATAAACCACTAAAAGATACAAAGGGAATTTTTTATTCCCTTTGTAAAGAAAAAAAACTTAGACATTTGTAAAGAAAAAAAACTTAATAAGAAACACTCAAACACTAAATAAACAATATAAATAACACAATAAACCACCAAAAGATACACCTAGGGGAATTTTTTTAATTCCCTCCTTACAAAAAAAAATTGACATTTTGTTAAAAAAAAAACTTAACAAGAAACATAAAATTAGCAACCAATATTCAACCAATGCTGTTAAAATTAGCAACCAATATTCAAACATAAAATCCCAATACTAGATAACACTGTTTATTATAATATAAATGCAAATTACAAATCAATACACCATTACCTTTACCCAAATTGACGTTGAAAAACAAAACACTAAAAATTAGAATATAAAAATTAAAGCAGTTAAAAATCATAACATTCTTCCTAAAAATAATTTAGAAATAGAAATTACCACACAATTAAAAAAAAAAAAAATTACTAAATAAACTACTAACTAATTTCTCTTTATAAACAGAAGGAAAGCTCAAAATATTAAAACTCATCATTCATTCATTTATTCTTGATCGTCTTCTTCCGGAATTTTCTCCGTCGTCCTCTTTTACGAAATTCTCCTCCATGGAAGCAAAATACCAGTCCTTGATCTGGCTTCTGACTGCGATGACATTCCTTGTGTCATCGTTCAACTTCTCGCTCATCCAATGGAATTTGATCTTGCTTACAGAGATGAAGGAGATCACAAGCTAAAAGTGTAATGTTTTACTGAAAAATTCAGAAGTGATTACAATTTGCTTTTTTTATATTTGTTATAAAGTGATTACATTAGTTATTACATTCTTGAAGGTTAAAAATTTCTTACTTTGCACAGTGTGTGCACTGTTCTGCTAGAGATGAATCAATTTGGGGTTATTGTGTGTGCATTTTTTAGCTGTTCGAGATGAATCTGTGTTTGATTTTACATTTACAGTTTATAGATTTTTGTTGGTGAGTGTTTTATCAATGTTATTCAAAATAATAATCTCTTTAACCAACTAGTTTGGAATCTGAGAGTCTACATGCAAAAAATCATGAAATTACCTTGTGTCGAAATAAATGTTTTTTATATTTGTTATAACAGATGTAAGAGAACAAACCTAATACAATAGGATTTATATGATTCTTCAATATGCCGGTTACGTTCCGTATGCAAAAAAAAACTGATTCATTGATAAAGACAAAAGGTGCATATAACCATAACGTTAACCTTAACCTAATTTGGGACACACCATGAGCCTATATAAAAAATCAATACCTTAACCGAGGTCCAATGTGTGAATATCTATACCATCAGGCAATTACATTCAAGACACATTTCAAATTGATTATTTGAATGAGATTAGTTTAGAGAGTCAGAGAGATTTGGATTTTATGATTTTTTTTTCAATTTTATGATAATTTGAGGCAGATTTGTTTGATAAAATTAATTAAAAGATAAGAAAGAAATGGAGATATAAATGACGTAAAAAAGGCCGAGATAAATTTTAAGTATTATATGATTTTTATTTTTGATTCAATTATTTTCAAAGTGTTTTTGATTCCGCTTAACTATGCCTCGAGATACACCAGCAAAGCTGGTGGGCTTCAGAAATCTGCTTATCTTCCATTCAAGGTCAATAGTGCTGGAGTGATGCCTATCATATTTTCCACATCATCTCTTGCTCTTCCCGCTACTCTAGCACGATTCACTGGCATATCTGCTCTCAAGAACGTTGCTTACGGTTTGAACCCTGGAGGTGAGTTCTTCTAGTTCTAATGCTCTATCAAGGAAGACAATTTAGTCCTCTGAAACTAATTTGTTAATGTTACACAAACTCTTGCAGGTTCTTTCTATCTCCCAACCAATATACTTCTCATAGCTTTCTTCAACTACTACTACACTTTCCTGCAACTTGACCCGGACGATGTCAGCGAACAGCTAAAACGACAAGGTGCATCGATCCTGGTAAAAGCACTGCTCTCTTCATCAAAACCGTAAGATCCTCTTTCTCTGTTTCCTCAGTTTCTTCAAACTTCCCATTTTGGTTTTTATCATCATCAATCTAAGACTATCTGAAAATATCTGGCTTTGATTGAAATATCAGGTCCTTGGCTGGATATCGGTTCTTGGTTCAGCATTTCTGGCTGTTCTTGCTGCTGGTCCTGCTGTGGTCGAACAGATCACACACTTGACAGCATTCAGGGGTTTTGCAGGAACTTCTGTTCTGATTCTTGTTGGGTGTGCGACAGATACGGCAAGAAAGGTTCAAGCTGAGATCATCTCGCAAAAGTACAAGAACATTAAGTTCTATGAGCTTGACAAATATGATCCATGAACTGGTTACGTTCTGTTTTTACATATCGAATCAAACTTTACTGGTGAGAAAAGTATGTAACAATTAGAGGTTTTACATAATTTGACATTTGTCATGAAATTTGCGAAAGGAAAGTAGAACCTAAACCTAGTCAACATTTTTCATGGAAACTAATTAAAAAAAAACTGATATTTTTCAAAGCTACAGTGAGAATAAGCAGTACAACTTGTCTGTTACTCATTTCGTTGCTCTCTTCATCTGAAATCTGAGACGAAAAAACAAAATTGAAATGAATTCCGAACATATCTATTTCCTTTTCTATGTATAAGCATCTCACATGGGGACAAGCCACCTAAATTGACCAGTTCAAGATACTCTGTACAAAGGCATATAACAAACCCTAGAACCCATTGTTGTAACCTAAACCCTTTCAAATCCTACAATCTTTTAATATCACAACATGCAATCTAAAACAAACCCCTTTTCAAAGATCTACTATTGGTTTCGACAATGTCCCTGTTGAAAAGTGAACGTGCTCTGTTGTTCACCATCCTTTGATTTATCTGAAGCTGAGGCCAACGATTCAAGCATATTGATAACCACTGGTGTATCATCGAGATAGTACTTGGCCTTGCTCGGTTTCTGGCCCACTGTGCACGCAAAGACTTCTGCAAAAGCGATAGGGGAAACATCTTGGTGCTTTAGTATGCTATCAAACATGTCCTCATCAGAACGGTCGTCACCAATGCACAACAGAAAGTCCGGCCTCTTCCCTTTGCTGTTCCTCATCGTTGCTATCAAATGCTCCACTACCTTTCCTTTGCTTACTCCCTGAAAACCAAATTCACATTAGAATGATGACGATTATGCCAATTTCGAGCAAACAAATCTCGAATTAGTTCATCATTGTACCTGAGGTTTGACTTCGACAATGTGCTGGCCTCTCTTGACAACAACAGGCTCGTTGGTGAGCACGCTCTCTAGATGATCAAGAAGCTCCTTAGCTTGCCAAGAACCAAATGAAGGGTCAGCTTCTTGGTGGTGCCACACCATTGCACTCTCTTTCTCCTCTATGAATGATCCATCAGTCGCTTCCGTGTAGTGCTTCATCACTGGTTTAGCTATGCTCTTCCAACTTAAATCCGCGGGCAATACACTCGTCTCCCATGGGGAATTACAGTTATATCTGTGATAATAGAATCGAAAGAAGTACACAAGTATTAGATTTAAAGAAATGAGAGAGAAGATAATGAAGTAAAGGACATAGAAGTACCTAGTGAAATAACCATGTTCAGCTGAGATACCGAGATTTGCGCAAGAACCAAACCATTTGCTGAGAGGGTCCTTACCTCGACCACTGACAATAAAGACTAGATTGTTGGGGTCGTCACACAAGCGATTGAGAAGCGAGATGAGATCATCACTTGGCTTTTTATTCAAAGTCTCCTGATCCATCATTGTCCCATCATAGTCCAATAAGATCAACCTACTGCTTGTTTTCCCATAAGCATGGACTATGGTATCAACACTGAGTTTCCTGAAATCCGGATCTAGCGCAACAACTCCGAACCCAAGACCGAACCCAACACCCCAAAACCTCTTGTTGTAATGATCTTTGCACGCCCTCTGAAGGTCTTGGTCATAGCTACGCGACCAGTAGGCCACGTCATGAGAGCTGATGTACTTGTGATGCTTCTGGTGACGCAGGTTTTTCTCTTGATTCGACATTTTGATGGCAGAGCTCATCGCATCAGTGACTGCATCGATGTTCCACGGATTAACACGGATCGCGCCACTCAGAGATGGAGAACAACCTATGAACTCAGAAACAATAATGACACTCTTCCTCACATCATGGGTCCCAAAACCTAATGCTTCATCCAAAACAGGGCTCCCTTGCCTAGTCACTGTGTACTTGTAAGGCACCAAATTCATCCCATCTCTCACAGCATTCACCACAACACACTCCGAGATAGCGTAATAAGCGACTTTATCCATAGTACTAACAGGTCCATTCATAAACACAATAGGCTTATAACCACCAGGTCTCCCAAACTTATCATTGATCTCATCGGCAATCAAATGTATCTCCTTCTCTACATCTTGAATATCCTTACCTGAACTCCGAGCAGGATTAGTAATCTGCACGAGAACTACTTTCCCACGAAACTCTTGGTTCTGTTCAAGAAGCTGACCCATCGCCCAGAACTTCAAGCTAATACCTTTGAACATATCCAAATCATCCACACCCAACATCACGATGTTCCCTTTGAACCTCTCTCTCAATCCCTTCACTTTCTCTGCGGTTTCTTCAGAAGCCTTTATCGACTCAATCTGCCCCATGTGGATCCCAATTGGCAAAATCTTGATGCTCACTATTCTTCCAAAGTATTCAAGACCAATGTAGCCTCTTTTCGATTCGTAATCGAGTCCTAACATCCTACTGCAGCAAGACAAGAAATGCCTAGCGTAATCGAAAGTGTGGAACCCGATCAAATCGCAGTTGAGAAACCCTTTGAGTATCTCGTCTCTCACAGGAAGCGTACGGTAAATCTCCGATGAAGGGAAGGGGCTGTGAAGGAAAATCCCAAGCTTTATCCGGTGGAACCTCTTCCTCAAGAAAGTGGGCAAGAGCATGAGGTGATAATCGTGAATCCAGACGTAATCCTCATCTGGGTTAAGCACTTCGAAGATCTTATCAGCGAAGAGATTGTTAACCTTCGTGTACGCCTTCCAATTCGATCGATCGAAGAGAGATCCCTGAGCTTGCGTTACCGGAAGGAGATAGTGAAAAATCGGCCAGAGATAGTGTTTACAGAAACCATGATAATACTTGTCGAGCAAGTCACTGGGCAAGAAAGTAGGAACGCATTGGAAATTCTCGAGCAAGTACTGAGAGACGTCTTCTTGCTCGGAGGGCAAAACGTCGGCGTTTAAAGACCCGACGTAGACGACTTCCGTCTCCGGAGGAAACCCGTCTTTGAGTTGCAAGTAAAGACTGTCACTTTCGAATTCGAAGCACCACTTGTTCGACGAAATGTCTCTGTGAGCACGAAGCGGAAGCTGATTCGAAACCACGATCCGTTTCGGTTTCGTGGCCCACGCGCCGCCGTCTGGATCATTTACGCCGTCTCCTTCGAGACCCGAGAGCTTCGTGACGGCATTGGGGATCCGATTTCGACCCATGATCCGGTAATCATCAGCCGAGACCAGACTCAGCTGGTCTTTCCACGATTCCGGTGACATACCTCAACCAAGAAAAAAAAAGATTCAAGCTTTCTAGAAATCGAAGGTGAATTAAGATTGGGCAAGTCGAGAGTTTTTTCTGAATTAAGAAGAAGAAAACGCGTAGTTACGAAGAAGAAGAAGCAGAGAGCGTCCATATTGTGGAATTTAAGAAGAAGAAAAAACGGAATTTTTTTTTTGGTGAGGATAAGAACGAAACCAAATAAATTAAATTTTAGAATTAAAAAAAATGAGTGTGTGGAATATTTGGACGGTCTCGATTTTCTCGAGATGGAAAGGACTGGATAATCTAAACCGTTAGATGAGCGGGCGTGTGTAACTCGAACCGACTTCTCTTTTTAAAAGAGGAACAAAATCTTAAAAAGATGTTACTCCTAATTAGTGATTAGTTGCTCTGAGCTGTTACCTCTTCCTTCTCCAATAATATTTCCATTTTGCTAACATATATGGGAAATAGATATTTACAGCTATTATATTTCCATGTATACACATTATTTGTCAAAATCTTATTGCTGACATTGATTATTTCCGGCAAACCGTCTATTTACTTTGAGACTTTTAATAGATTGGACAAAAAAGCAGCCACTTTGTAAAACCTTAGAATTGAAAGAAAATAAAATATTTTTATACATGTATATATGTAGGAATTAAGTACTATATATATTATATTTAATTTCTTGAAAAAAAAAAGATTTTCATTTTCATTTTCTTGAAAAATAATTTCTTAGAAAATAATAATGAAATTGAATTATTTTTATTTTTGTACATATTTCCACAAATGCTAATATATTTTGACAAAATAGAAACTGGAGCTAATTTTTTCTATTGTTTCTTATTTCTAGCTATTCTAGTAAAAAAGGAAATCACTTATATTCTAAGTTGCGTATTTAACATTCAAAACATATTTCAACAAAAAATCTTCTCTCAGCATATTCTAAAATTATTCCAATGTTCATCTATATGAATAAGGATGTGAAATAAATATATATTACAAAATATGTATAGTATGAAAAGAAATACATGTGGAATAAATGGAACAACACAATCAAAACAAAAGTTAAATTTTACTCCAATTACATTTGGCGTAAATTGAAATTACGCAACAGCTAACTAACAGCTTAGCTTACTCCAGTGAGCGAGAGTCAAAAATATTTCATTTCAAAACTTAACTATTCAAACTTTACCAAATCATCACAAAAAAAAATTAAAGAAAAAATTATAGTAAAAAGAAAACTTAAGATTACATTAAAATCTCAGTTTTAACTTAAGATTCTGGTGGGTGGATTAGGCCTGGGCATTCGGATATCCGTTCGGATTCGGATCGGGTTGTTCGGATTTTCGGATTTTCGGATACAGGTTCATAGGATCCATTCGGATATTTTGAAAATTCGGATCGGATTCGGTTCGGATACTGTCGGATTCGGATCGGATCGGATTGTTTGAAAAAAATCCGAAATTAATCGGGTTTCGGTTCGGATCGGATTTTTTAAAATCCGAACTACTAATAATCCGATTGGGCAGAAAAAAAATCGGAAATACATGTTCAAAAACAAAATAAAAACGTGAATAATCCTCAAAATAGATCAAAAGTACTAAGGTAACTTCCAATCCAATAACAAATACCAAAATAAAATACTATTAAAAGAGTATCAAATACTCAAAAGTCAAAAATCAGTTCCAAAATAGTAAACAAATGATACAAAAGTTTAGTATCTCCAATTCAGTTCCAATGCATCTTGTTCCCTAGTACATAGAAAGAAAACGAGTTTTAACATACATGAATGCAATATTATTGTTTTAGACAAAAATGATTAGGTTAAACACAAATTGTTACCTTCTATGCATACCTCAATGTAACCATTGAGTTAGTCTTCTTCAGTACTATGATGGTCAAATTCTGAAAGAGACAAACAAATACACAATGTTAAAAGAAATAAAATGATTTAAATTACAATAGAAGAAAAGAAGTTACCTTTCTCAATTTTGTCTTGCATCACAATATCATCAAACAGTTGCTGAGTGGTGACCAATCTTGGTTCAGTTAAATTAGAATCTTGTTTCATCCACTGTTCTGTACACATCAGAACTTCAACCATGTAGTGAGTCAAGCAACTCCTATGAGGTTCTAGGATCCTTCCGCTGGTGTTAAAGGCACTTTCAGAAGCAACAGATGATACTTGCATGGCAAAGACATCTCGAGCAATCTCTGCCAAAACTGGATACTTGGTACTATTGAGATTCCAATAAGACAGAACATTGTATTCAGTACCCAGTAAAGCGTTAGGATTCTCAACTGGTTCCTTTAAGTATTTTTCCAATTCATCTTTCTGATCATAAGCTCCTATTGAACCTACCATCTCCTTATACATGAACTCCACCCTTTCAGAACCAAATTCTTCATCCACCAGTTCCATTTCTCTTTGATCTTGAGTGCTGAAGGATGACGTATTAGTAGACTGAGATGATTGACTTATTTCCCCTTTACTGTATCTGCTGCTATACTCTTTAAACAAGCTTCGAAGAACAGAGAGAATTGAATCATAGGACGCCTTAGATTCAATACTGTCTTTCCCATACAATATGTCAAAACACAGCGTGGCAAAGTCCAGTTTCTTCGTAGGATCAAAGACAGTAGCCACAATCAACATCTTGTTGATGTTCTTTGTTCCATCCCAATACTTCTCAAATTTTGTCAACATATTTTCAGCCTTTGTCTTCACTTCTTTATCTATACTATGGGAAAAAGATCTCAAACTGTTTTTGGTGTCGACTATCTGACCATAACACTTGTGGGAATTCACAGTAGTGGAAGCAGAAACAATCAGTGTAGAAGTGTAGAAGATGCTAAGGAATTTTGAAAACTTCTCAACCGCATTCCAATCAGTCCTTGTAGGAGGTCCAATTCTTTTGACTTTCTTCTCCTTATCAACTTCCAAGAAGTGATCATTGTATAATTTATCCTCTGTCTCCATCTTATCAAATGCTATCCTAAAATGAATTGCCTTTTTCAATAGCAAATAAGTTGAATTCCAGCGTGTGCTCACATCAAGCGGCAAACTACCCCTCTGCAATCTTCCTGAATCAACTCTAAGTTCAAATGATTTCAACCTAGTCGAACTAGATCTGACATAGGACACTGCATTTCTTATGGCACACACGCTACCATCTATCTCACTCAATCCTTCTCTTACAATCAAATTCAATATATGAGCTGCACATCTCATATGCAGAAAGTTTCCATCTAACACAAACGCATCAGTACACCCTAATGAGAACTCACTCGTAAACTTCCTCAAAGCTGATGAGTTTGCTGTAGCATTGTCAACAGTTATGCAAAACACCAACAGTTCTTTAGATTTATAAAATTCAGAGCTTGAGAAGATACTATCATAGAAAAAGAACTTATTTATATTTTCAAAAACCAGAGCTGCTCATGATGATGATACATATAAATTACAAAAACGTAAGCTAAACAACTCATCTTCCTAATGATCAAAACACATACAGCTAGCATTGTCTGGTTTGGTCTCATTCTCATTGAGAGCGCCACAAAGTAAGCAAGATTCAGTGAAACCATAAAGAGTTAAAGTAGAAGAAGGTTCCATTTTCCTTAGTCAGATCAGTTCATGTAACTAAACCAACCAATCGCTTGAAGAACCCAGAAAATAAAAATCCAAAATCCAATAAGAAAAATCAAAACCAATTCTGAATTGTTTCATACTTTCATGAATAAAGCGCTTAAAGGAGATGATGAAATGGTTACCTGTGACTGATTGACGGACGTCTCTGATGGAGGAGACGACTTCCGATTACGATCCAGCTTGATGATTTTGTTTTAGACTTTAGATTTTGTTTATATAATTCAGAGTTTATTTTAGACCTACTCAAATTGAAATCGGGCAACTGAATCGTCATTATCGGGATATTCAGAGCTCAAAGATATCAGATATGCGTAGGGAAGGAAATAAGAGAATCGGGTTTGTTCGGATTTGCTTCGGATAGCGGATTTTATCCGATCCGATCCGAAATCCGAAGTGCAAAGAGACTAAATCCGTTTGGGTTTTATGGCTTATCCGAACCCGGTTCGGATCGGGTTGTTCGGTTCGGATTCGGATTCGGATTTCGGATCCGGACAATATGCCCAGGACTAGGGTGGATAATGAAAAGCCACGTGGCAAACATGTAGAAGAAACGTGGCGTGTTAGGGTGGGAAGAGGGAGATGGCAAAAGTCACGAGGCATGTGCTTCTTTGTTTCTGTTTTTTTTTTACTGATGACGTGGCCGACTTTAGTTACCATCGGCAGCTATGCCAACCAATCACCTGATTGACACGTCATCTTCACCCTCCAGGAACGTTTCAAACTTTTTTTCCGTTCTTCCTCATTTCTTTTTTTTGAAATAAATTCTTCTTCCCCATTTCAACGGTAAATAGAAGACTCTTCTATGTGCTTCTTCTCTCTTTGTTATATATACTTGTCGTCGACAAGCTCATCATCATCTAGGTTTATTTTAATATTTTCCATTTCCACAGTCGTTTGAAGCATTCAAATGACAAGAACAGAACTTTTTTCCCCTTGAGACCGATGGGTTGATCTAAACGAGTTGCTTGCAGATATAGTTTCTAGTCCGATGCTGAAGATAGGAATCGTCATCCAAACATTATGGTTCCATACTTCCATGTATATATATATAGACTAGTATTTGTCAAAATCTTATTGCTGACGTGAATTATTTGCGGCAACCCGTCTACTTACTACTACTTACTTTGGAACAGATACTATTTTTAATAAATTTGGACAAAAAGCTGGTCACTCTATGAAACCTTAAAAATGAAGGGCCAAAAAAATATTTTTATAAATGTATAGACGTAGGAATTAAATATTTTTATATATTAGATTCAGTGTCTTGGCAAAAACAAAAAAGATTCCCAATTTCGCTCTCTTGAGTAATAATTTCTATATTTTTCACTAAAACAAATTTCCACAAATGCTAATATATTCTGAAAGAAACTGGAGCTAGTTTTCCTATATTTTTTCTCTTGGTTGTTATTTGTAGCTATTTCTGAAAAAAAAATGAAGAGTAAAAGGGAAATCAATTATATTTTAAATTTTCAAGCTTTATTTAACATTTTAAATATATTTCATCAAAAATCTTCTCTTAACATGTTCTAAAATGATTCCATTGTTCATCTATGTGAATAGTGATGTGAAATAAATATCTATTACAAAATATGTATTTGTATGAACGGAATATGTATTCGCTTAGAGTTCTTGTGCCGCTCCGATGTTTTGCTCTGGTTCGCAGGTTTGTACTATTCTGGTTCAGAGATATGGTTAATGTTATCGGGGCTTGATCTTGTTGCTCTTTCGAAGAAGTTGGAAAATGATGTTGGAGCCAAAGAAGTGAGGTGTTGGGATAGATGAAGTGTTTCACTCGTGAATGAAGACAGTGGTTTCACAAAACCTTGCGTTGAAATTTTCTAAGCTTTTGTGTTGAATTAAGTTTTACTGCTTGTATGTGTAGTGCCTTTGCCTTTTGGGTTTATCTACCTTGTATGTGACAAACTATGGGATGTGTTTTGTACCTCCGTTTATATTATTCACCAGATGACCAAAAAAAAGAACGGAATAACAAATGGAACAACACAATCAAAACAAAAATTACTGAAATTATATATATATAAAATTACTCGAGTTATGCAACAGCTAAGACCTTAAGCTTATTCCAGTGAATGACAGTCAACCATATTTCAAATTTTAAAACTAAACTATTCAAACTTCACCAAAACATCACACAAAAAAAAAAAAAAAGTTTTAAGAAGATAACCATTCTCTTTATGGGACCCAATCTGATCAGCCACGTTGTCTAAAAGATTTTCTCGGGTCCCACTTTATCTATAGCCTCTTGAGATAATTATTTTAATATTCTCTTTCTTACCTTTTTTTTTTCTGAACATACCTTTTCCTTTTTTTGACTCTTCTTTTTCGTCTTTGAAATTTTTTGCATGCGAAGTTCGGTTTACGGGCCCCACTAAAATCCTTACGTGGCAACCTCATTTTATCGTGTTACGAATGATGACAAAACATATTTTTTTTTTTTGTCAAACAACAAAACAATTAATACTCCTATAAACTATCATTATTATCATTTTCCGTGAACTATAAAACCTAGCAATTACAATTATGTTTCAAGTGCTTTCAACAGAAAATTTACATTTAAATTAAATGAGTACTGAACGATAATCTATTTCATATATACGTAACAAACGATTGCGTTTGGATAATTTTAGAAAATGTGCGACAATATTTCATAAATTTTTAATATATTACTGGTAAATCAAGATAGGTTATCATCAATTAGACGAATCATGTAAATAAAACTAATGATTTACAATGTCAGTCCTTGAATCTTATTGTCAAAACAATAAAAGGTTAAACATTAGTTGGTTGAAAACTAACTAACAAGTCATAAAAAAATACACTAACTACTATAACACATTACAACATGTTTTCTATAGCACATTGTTGTCAATATATTTACTGGTAAATCAAGATAAATTAACATGTTTATAAGGCCCAGAAAGTCAAGGAAAATAAGAAGAAAAAAATAACAGACTTATTTTATATATAATATAATCTTTATAAATTAATATTTAACGAATTAATATTTAGTAAATTAGTATCCTTTTTTTAGTATCCATGTTTTTCGAAAAGGAAGCAATGTATGATTTTTCATGCAATGGTAATCAAATCCATTTCATTGTAAAATCAGTAGAGGGAGAGCTATATACTTTTAGTAAAATTTGGCCAAAATAATATTAATACAGAAAAAGATAGAATCAGATGATCATTTAGTATCAAACGAAGGGCAGACATATATAAACTGTTGAGTTAGTATAGTGGTTGAAGACTTGAAGTGCACATAGTTGAGATTAATCCGAACTAAAATATCTCCAGTAAAAGTCTTTTTGATTCAGTGATAAATTATAAGGTCATTAGCGCTTTTATATATGAATTTCTGACGTTCGAATTCTAGAAAATACCATATATTATCATTTATGCAGATTTATGAAAATAAATGTACAAAAAATAAACCTATATATGACAATAAAATTATTCGTTGTAAAATAGTTTAGATAACAATTCTCATAATATGTATTAGAATTTAACAAATTAGTGTTAAAAAAAAAAGAGAACTAAGGCCAGACACTGTCTAACAATTCTCATAATATGTATTAGTATTAATACTAGTATAGTAGTATATATGAATCGAACTCGAGTACTTTTATTTTTACTTTCTGTAGCAAACTGAGATATTAATGCGAGGAAGAAGATCAAACACGTGAATAGAAAAAAGATTTTTAAGTGATAAAAGGATTAAAGACGTGGCAAACGATACCACCACCAATGGATAGGCTCGAGGTTACAGAATCAGTCATTGAGTTTCACTTATTCACTAAAAGGCGAGTCCATCAGTTTTGGCCAGCCAATCAATTATACATCTTTTATTTTTCTAGCCAATCCCCATTTACAAATTACTTAAAAGTTCAATTTTGACAAAATAAAAAGGAGATTTTTATTTTGTATTCTATTCCGTTGTTTATACGATTAACTTTTGCATAGTGGGATTAGTTTGTACGTACTCTCCTATTTAATTATACATAAACTTTATACTCCTTTCCTTTCTAAAACTCCAATATTTTTAAAAATATTATGTTCTAAAAGTAGTTTTTTTTTTTAGATTTCTATACATTTTATATTGATTACTAATCACAAATTGTATTACTATTAGTTTAAAATTATTGAAATTGTTAATCACAGAAATTAATATATTTGTTGTTAAGTTTTAATATGTTTTTTAATATATGTAAAAATATCGAAAAATCTATTACTCAGAAACAGAAGAGAAGAAGTATATCATAGTTGTGAATCTAACCAAACCTACCTACTTGTCTTCAAGATAATCCAACAACTATATGAAATATTTAAGTTTTAGTTTCCATTACCACCGGTTAGTATATACATATATATATAAAGACTATGAATTGAATATTAATAGAACATCTGATTATAAAGAAGTTGATAGGTTGCATTGAAATTTGTTTGGTATAAATTTTGATATTAATAGTGAGATACGAATGCTGGGAAATCTTTTCTTCGGTCGTGGTATGCTATAAGTTTTTGGTCATTAATGTACAACGAAACTTGACTCTTTTACAACTAATTAAATACGATATGACTATATATATATATTCCAAGTCTGACGTCTAGAGACAAGACCAAACATTTTATATGATTTATGTGAAATAGTTCATCTATAAGGTTTATTTGTTGTATAAATTAGTATTCAAACTTTAACCTAGCTATATCGATCGTACAAAGAGGTCCCGTTGAGACTACGAATACACACATTCACGTGATCTGAACTGATAAGCGCGATCCAACTAGCAATATATAGCTACTTAGCTAGGTTTATAAAATAAAACCTCGATGGAACTATTTGTTCACATGACTTTCTAGTTAAATTAAAGATATCTTCCACAGGATAGGGAAGCTTCTTTCGTCCATTACCAGTTTCTGAACTTATATCTATCAGAAGATTTACATAATTTTAGATGCAAAGAGACGTATGTGTTTCTAGAAGAATATTTGGAATGGATTTGCGTCTGAAATACTATACTGCTTTTTATCAACCTTTTTTTCCTTCTCTTGTGGTTGATGCTGATGTGCTCGAGAATATTATTATACATTGGCGAAGTATGTCCTTTCGCTATTTTAATATTTTGCATTAATCATACAAAAAGAAGATAAATCTAGCTTTATAGAAAAGGAACAAAAAATGATCAAGAAGTGTTCACAAAATGTCAGCTACATATGGACACAAAAGCAGCATCGTTCCACAAAAACAAAACATAGTAGTATTCAGATTTTCAAAGATCCCTTAACGATAAATAAACGGTTGCGTATATATATATATATATATATATATATATATATATATATGTGTATATGTTATACACATACTTTTTTTTATCACAAAACGAATATATATGGTCATTTGCATTTACATATGAAATTTGTGGCTTCACCGGTAATATATATTCTCGTAAAATTGAAAGTTAATCAACATCAACAAAAAGGAATAAAATGAAATCCAATGAACGAAGGAATGACTCATGATCAACCATAAAATAGGAGAAGATGACTCATTCTTATAAGCTTTTAGATAAAATTAAAAACAATTGAATCTTCATTTTTCAAGAACATTATTTCTCTCGAAGAAACTTTTTTACGTAATTATAAAATTTTATTATATCTTATCCATTGATATCTCATAATTTCTCAGATGCTTTTTATGTTGAGATGAATGCTAATTTTCTTTTGATAATCATTACAAATACTGAAATACTCAACGTCATCCTCTCGAAAATTAGAACACTCGTAATGTTTCCAATATATAAGAGCTTTAATTTCCATATTAAATTTTCTTGTCCAAAATCCAAATATAAATATTATTTAGTACGTTTTATTTTGTTTGATGTTTTGAGTAAAAACATAAGAATTAAGACATATATCTTTTTTAAATATCATTAAAAGTATAAAAAATATAATTCATCATACAGTCAATAATGTTAAAATTAATTTTAAAATATCAAAACATTAAATAATTTGAAACATCAACTTTTTCTCTAGAATATCAAACAATTTTTAAAAGAGAGAATAATTGATTACTGATAATTTGACCATTTTTTTATTTTTTTTTTAGACAAACAATTTGACCATTTATTATAACTTACTTTTTCGTTGTTATGGGGGTGAGCAGTTTGCATCCATAACTTTTGTACGATGGTCCTACAATTTATAGGAAAATAAATGTGAAAACAACTAGAGCTGAAATTATATATTTAGTGGACCGGATTTACTCGGTTCATACACGTTATTAGATACTATATTTCTATGGAACTCTCCTTTAACCGATCCACTCGTACAGTTGTAGAGCAGAACAGAGATGGATGGCCTGCTATGGGCCATGTCCAGCCTTCGCGACATAAGGTTTCTCTCGGTTGTTTTCGAGACGAATTGCTCAAAATTTAACTAAGATGACCGAAGACCCAACGGACTGGTCATCTTTTAAGTCAGAATTTGAACTTTTTAGTAATCTTTGCGATCGTTTTGTTAGTTTTCATTTACATCTTTTTTTGAAAGAATTTCATTTACATCTGATTCCGAACACTTTAAATGTTCGTGCTAACTTGTTAGCCAAAAAGAAAATAGCACAATGCTATCTGTTTTGTCGGTTGATGTTGTTCCACAAGGTATCTGCATTGCTGACCAAAAGTGATTTAATGAAGATAGTTGGAAAAAAAAAATCTCTTTTTGGCTAATTAACAATGCTTAAGAGAGCTTCCAAGGAAAAGAAAAATTAAGATGCATTTGAATGTTGAAAATTTTGGAAGATCAAAAAAATTTCACATACATTATTTTTGTTGAAGATGATCTTACAGTCCAATTTATCTCCAATAATTTTGATTAGCTATCTATTGAAAATATAATGATAAGTCAAAGATATAGAGACTATGTTGATAAACCAGATAAATGATAACAAATTAAATCAATTGTCAACCTCATCAATTCAGTACTTTTTGAGTGACGACTATACCTAAATCTCAAGATTTTGTTGATACGATGCAAGTTGTTGTTATTCTTGTATCCGAGTCCCCGAGAACATACATGTCCGATATATGGTAAGCATTTAGGGTTGGATCCAAACCCACAATAAGGGTTCCAAAAACCAACGGCTGTCTGTCACTTTAGATATTTTGACTTGATGATGATTATGATCATTTAGGCTAATAAGCTTATCTTTTTGCTTTATATATGATTCAAAAAATCCTTCTCTCATTTTGATCTGATAAAATATGGGTTGACAGCAACTTAAGACGTAGAGTTCTATTGGGCCAATATTCGGCCAGAATTTAGTGGGCTTACAATGTAGGACCAAATATTTCAATGTAAACTCAATCGAATGATGGGCTGCATCAACAATGAAAGGTGAAAATAAAGTCGGATTAAAGGTTAAAGCCATAAGATTAAAGCGAAGATTTTCTCTGGTTTACTATTTGTCAACGGTTACTTTTTTGTTGTGTGTCAATCAACGGTAACTTTTTTAAAAATATTTTACTTGTTTTTTAAAACGAGATCTTTTCACGACAAATTAATATTTGGGCGGTTTAAAAAATAAATATGAATGATATATAATTGGATTTAACATGAACAAAAATGGAGTCATTATAAATGAAGACTAGCCGTTAGCGAAGAGCGTCGCTTTGTTTCATGAACACTTTTTCCCTGATTTAACGTGAATCACTGTGATCTTCTTCTTCTTCTTCTTCATTCTCTCCGTCCGTGAACAGTGCGGTTTTGAATCCGAATTTAATTTTGGAGTTTTCTTTGTGCGATTTAGGTTATTCTGGGTTCTCCGACGCGATCGGTTCATCTCTATATCACCAGGTATGTTCGCTTCGATCCTTTTCTTCTGATTCATCTTTTGATTTTACTGCAACGACTCATTAATTTGTTCATCTACTTTTCATCATATGTCTTACGGGATTATTGGAAGCCTAGAGAGTTGATCACGAAAGCTTCTCGAGATCATTTCTGGGGAATGAAACCATTAGAAATTGTCAAGTATGATCCCTTCAATCCTTTTCTTCTGACTTGTCTTTTTATTTTGCTTTAACCGTTTGATATTCGTCTCTGTTTTCCTCTGCAGCAACAGACTTCATTGTCTAATGTGACGTATCTCACTAACCAAATAATGTTATATGGGTTCTCCTCAATCACTTGAAGAATGCATATTTAGATTCATACATACTGCATAGTATCTTGCTTCCTTGGATCTTTGCTGTTTGTTTTTTTACTTGATTTCTTTATTTGTTGTTTACTTCTTTGCTTCCTTCCTTGGTTCCTTTTCTGCTTAGTTTTGTGGTTTTATTACTTGCTTCATTGATTCGTTTATTACTTTCTTTCTTGCTTTTCTTGTTCTTTTCTTTGATTTGCTTGCTTGAATTCTTGCTTTGTGTGTGTTTACTACTTTTTTGCTTCCTTCCTTGCTTCATTTCCTGCTTGTTTGCTTTCTTAATTTTCCTTGGTTTTTTTCCTGTTGTGTGGTTGTGTTACATGCTTCGTTGATTCGTTTATTGCTTTCTTGTTCTTTTCTTTGATTTCCTGTTTACTTGATTTCTTGCTTTGTGTGTTTACTTCTTTGCTTCCTTTCCTGCTTGTTTGCTTTCTTAATTTTCCTTGGTTTCTTTCCTGTTGTGTGGTTTTGTTACTTGCTTCATTGATTCGTTTATTGCTTTCTTGCTTGCATTCTTGTTTTTTTCTTTGATTTCTTGAATTCTTGCTTTGTGTGTTTACTAATTCTTTGCTTCCTTTCCTGCTTGTTTGCTTTCTTATTCTTCCTTGATTCCTATTCTTCTTAGTTGTGTGGTTCCTTACTTACTTCATCGATTCCTTTATTATTTTCTTGCTTGCTTCCTTGTTCTTTTCTTTGATTCCTTGCTTACTTGCTTCAGTGAAGTCTTTGCTTATTTCTTAGTTAAATTCCTAACTTGCTTGCTTCATTGTTCTTTGCTTATTCTTACTTTCTTTCGTTCTAGATTCAGCGAAGTCTTTGCTTATTTCTTACTTAACTTCCTCGCTTCCTTTCTTCATTGATTCTTCTCTTACTTGCTTACTTGCTTACTTAACTACTGAACTTGTTTATGTTTCCTTACTTCCTTACTAATTACTGTTGGCAAAAATATGACAGGTGAAAGACTCCTGACTGTCTATCAAGGAAAGAAAAGTCCCTGTAGTCATCAACGTTGCTGCCAACGAATCCAGTTGTACAAGAATCAAGGTCTATGATCATTACGCTCTCTCAACTTCTTCATCATGAGATTCTAGGGCATATACTGATACAAGATGATCTCATATGTGTATATAAATCTTTAATTTTTTGGTTTTTATTCTTCAGGTATATGAGATCTTGGCATTTACTTGCAACTAGTTTCTGAACCAAACGCATGAATTTTCTGATACGTTCATCTTCTTTTGACATACCAGCAATTAACTCTGTGACATAAATTTTTCCTCGTAAGTATTTGCTTGTAGTTCCTCTTTGACACAACATAATTTGCTTTAGTTGACTCTTTTGAGATGTCTTGGGTTGTTTAACTCGAATAGTTAGCCTTTTGCATGTTTACAACGGCTTGCTCTTCAAGGAAGGCTCAGAAGCAAAGAGGATACAATCTCCGATCAGTTCATCTTTAATCACCAAGTATGTTCGCTTCAGTCCGTTTCTTCTGCTTCATCTTTTGATTTTACTACAGCCACTTATTAAATTGTTCATCTACTTTTCATCAATATGTTTTTATCTGTGTCTTATGGGATTATTGGAAGCCTACAAAGTTGATCACAAAAGCATCTCGAGATCATATCCTAGAAATTGTCAAGTATGGTCCCTTCAATCCTTTTCTTCTGACTGGTATTTTGATTTTGCTTTAACCGTTTGATCTTCGTCTCTGTTTTCCTCTGCAGCAACAGATTTCATTGTCTAATGTGACGTATCTCAGTAACCAAATAGTCACGTGAAGAATGCATATTTAGATTCGTACATACTGCATACTTGCTTGCTTCCTTGTTTGTTTTCTTACTTGCTCCCTTAGTCACTTGCTTTCTTGATTTGTTGTTTACTTCTTTGCTTCATTTCCTCCTTGTTTGCTTTTTTAATTTTCTCTGGTTTCTTTCCTGCTTAGTTAGTTGTGTGATTTGTTATTACTCTTTGACTTTACTTCCTTCCTTGTTTTCTTGTTATTTTCTTTGATTCCTGTCCTTGCTTTGCTTTTGTTGTCTTTCCTTCTTTCCTGCTTACACTCTTTTGCTTTCCTTGATTTGTTTGTTACTTCTTTGTGCTTCCTTTTCTGCTTGTTTGCTTTTTTATTCTTCCTTGGTTCCTTTCATTCTTAGTTGTGTGGTTTTGTTAGTTGCTTCATTGATTCGTTTATTGCTTTCTTGTTTTTTTTCTTTGATTTCCTGTTTACTTGCTTTCTTGATTTGTTGTTTACTTCTTTGCTTCCTTCCTTGGTTCCTTTCTTAATTTTCATTGGTTTCTTTCCTGCTTAGTTGTGTGGTTTTATTACTTGCTTCATTGATTCGTTTATTACTTTCTTGCTTGATTTCTTGTTTTTTTTTCTTTTATTTCCTGCTTACTTGAATTCTTGCTTTGTCTGTTTACTTCTTTGCTTCCTTCTGCTTGTTTGCTTTTTTACTCTTTCTTGGTTCCTTTCCTTCTTTGTTGTGTGTGGTTTTGTTAGTTGCTTTCATTGATTCGTCTATAGCATTCTTGTTTTTTTCTTCTGCTTACTTGATTTCTTGCTTTGTTGTTTACTTCTTTGCTTCCTTTACTTCCTTTTCTGCTTGTTTGCTTTTTTATTCTTCATTGGTTCCTTTCCTTCTTAGTTGTGTGGTTTGAAATATGTATTTAAAATTTATTCGTTGTATCAATCACTTTATATTATTTTGGTAAGTTTGGATATTTTTTAAGGAAATTTATAAATCTGGTTAGATTACATGATAAATATATCAAATATTTTTTGTATAAAATTTAATTTCATATTTTTAGTTAAATAGTTTTCTTAAATATTTATGGGAATACAAACATTAAAAAATAATATTCTCACCAAAAAAAACATTAAAAAATAATATGAGAAATGGCCTGAGATAGCACACTTTCATATTTTTTTGTGTCAAAAGTAGCAAAATAGGTTTAGAGTTAGGAGATTGAGAAGAAACGAATGAAAAATAAGGATATAATAGTTGAAATATGTATTTAAAATTTATTCATTGTATCAATCACTTTATTTTGGTAAAGTTTGGATATTTTTTTAAGGAAATTTATAAATCTGGTTAGATTAGATGATAAATATGCCAAATATTTTTTGTATAAAATGTTTCATATTTTTAGTTAAATAGTTTTCTTAAATATTTATGGGAATACAAACATTAAAAAATAATATTCCCACAAAAAAAAACATTAAAAAATAATATGAGAAATGGTCTGAGATAACACTTTCATATTTTTTTTTGTCAAAAGTAGCACAATAGGTTTTGGGGTTTAGAGTTAGGAGATTGAGAAAAAATGAATGAAAAATAAGGATATAATAGTTGAAATATGTATTTAAAATTTATTCATTGTATCAATCACTTTATATTATTTTGGTAAAGTTTGGATATTTTTTTAAGGAAATTTATAAATCTGGTTAGATTAGATGATAAATATACCAAATACTTTTTGTATAAAATTTAATTCCATATTTTTAGTTAAATAGTTTTCTTAAATATTTATTCCCTCTTAAATATTTATGGGAATACAAACATTAAAAGATAATATGAGAAATGTAATGAGATAGCATACTTTCATATTTTTTTTTGTCAAAAGTTGCTCAATAGGGTGAAAATGTTTTAAAGATAATTAAACTAATAAATTTCCTGAAAGCGTAATGTTTTAAGTCATTAATTTGAGTTTAGAGGGTTTAGGTTTAGGGTTTAGAGTTAGGAGATTGAGAAGAAACGAATGAAAAATAAGGATATAATAAATAGTCTTTCTCTTATTTAATGAGTGTTATTTTTGTCATTTTCGTCATAATGTGCTATTTTTATCACAAAAACATTTCTGCTATTTTTTGAAAATTTTCCAAATAATATTAAGGGAAACATATTTCAAAACAATATTTTAGTAATTAATTTTAATTGTATATGAAAATTTACTCTTTCTATGTTTAATAGATATGTTGTAAAAAACATATTTTAAAAATTGTGTAGGAATTAATTTTTTTTTTTGAACAACGTGTAGGAATTAATTTAAATATAAAAAACTGAAATTTTTTAATATGAAATGTCATAAACAACATGACACATTTTTCCCTTTTTAAAAATAATTGTGGAGATGACACAAACTTAAGCAATTTTCAAGAAATCACTTCCCATGACAAAAGATGGTAAGATCAAATGCAAATACCGTTATTAACAACATGAAATGACACATTTTTTTTCTTAAAATAATTGTGGAGATCAAAAAACTTAGGCAATTTTCAAAAAATCACTTCCCATGACAAAAGATGGTAAGATCAAAGGAAAATACCGTTATTAGTTACACAAGATAAAACAATTGAAACACAGATACTGGTTTTACGATTGATTTGGTTTGAAACGGTTTTCAAGCCAATATAACAAAATAGAACAGCGAAATCAAATTATAAGGGAAGTTTGGCAAAACCATGAGCAAGCAAAGTTTTGATCATCATATAGGTCCTTGTGCAGTCCACTTCTTATACATACTCACCAGAAACTGAACATTGCAACTCGGGGACAACTTGTCGTCAATTCACGGTTTCTGAGCTGTGTAGGTTCAGTATCTTCAATGAACCTACACAGCTCAGCCTCTTTCAACATGGAAAAGAGTCCAATAAATGCTTTATCATGGTCATCTCTTTCATTGTTGCTCGAAACCCTTGAACCAAGAATGAGTGGAAAAGAGTCCAAGAAATGCTTTATCATGGACATCTCTTCAATCTCAGATTTTTTTGTTGGCTTGACCAAAAATGTCGGTTTTCTAGGGATTTCTCCTACTTAATGATAATAAATGTATAAAATCAAGGTATGGCAATTTCATCATTTCATTTCCGGTGAAATTCAAAATGGCATCTTAATGAAATGAAATGAAATGTCTTTACATCGTTTTGGACAATTCATTCAAAAGTTTACCGTAAAGCTTCAACACACATATATCAAAATCATGATAACCTAACGATTAATATAACAACATATAAAAAGTATAGAGAAATTAGCTCTCATTTTTTCTAAAATTTAGTGCATTATATTTAAAAAGCAAAAGGAGTTTACAAGTGTTAAACAAAAACAAATACTCTCTCCATATCTAAACATATCTAAATGATGAATGTTTTAAGGAGTTTCTCAAAATTTTCCATGTTTTAAAGACAAAATTGTCTCAAAAATTAGTGTCTTTTTATTTTAGTTTTTAATACACATTTTGTATAATATCCTCTATTTTATCTTCTTTTTTAGTGAAAAATTAACTAACATCATTCATTAGAAGGTTAAATGGTTATTTCAGCCTTGTTGTATGCCTCCAAGTAACTGCGATACGGGAAAGAACAATCATAAAAACAAAGCTATGAAACTGCGTATTCTTATTCCAATCGCGAAACTAGAGAAATTTGATTATCAGAACACAGAGACATTGGCAATTATGATTTCTGAGTCACCAACAAATTCTACTACTCATCATAACCATAAACTATCTATCTGGAGGAAGCAAAGTATCACATTACTACTTGTTACAAATCATTAACAACATTAGGACAACTCCATGATCAGCATCTCCATTACTCCATGGTCATCTTCAAAGCTTCTTGGTCATCTTCTTCCTTATTCCTCCTCCTTATTCATAACTTGCACGAGGATTAGAAGTGATATATGCAGCAAGAAACCGTTTAGATCATGAACAATAAGTTTTTTGATCTAAAGAAGTTTCCACTTGGCTTGTTTGTCGTTACAAAAGAAAACGCTTTTTAAAGCGAGTTTGATTAGCTGCTGACGAAAATAACATTAGACCAGACTCCTCTTGAAACATTTTTAGTTCTTGTGAATACCACTCTCTTTTGTCAACTTATATTTTATTGATAAATCTTCTAATTATTGTCTCGGCCAAACAAACAAACAACATCACCAGCTACTACAAAGTCAAGAACCCAAGGATCAGACCAATTATGAAGGGGAAAAAACGATTCCAAAACTTTAAGACGATTTTTGACAATACCTTTAAACGATGAAGATAATTAACACTGAAATTTACGCTAGCGATCTCAACGGTGACTAAGACGAAAATTGGTTAAAAGGCGAAAGAAAGATCTACTTATCTTTCTTCTAAACCGTTTTTATCTACTTATCTATAACGATAATTACATATTTGTAATCTAACCGACAAAAATTAAACAATCGGACAGACATCCTCCTAATAATCTTCTTACAATGTATTTTGCAATCAAGACAAGTTGTCCGATAGTCTACAATGAGTTTAGTGTTAATTTACCAAGTACCAATTAAAATGTTGTGTTGTTTACATGAAAATGTCGTTATCTAATTTATCTTTACTCAAATTATTCAACTTTGCTTTTGTTTTTTTGGCTTCTGTTTTGTCTTGAAACCCGAACATGTCAAACTAAACAAAGTCGAGAAAAGTTTCCCACGTCTTATGTCTATCCTCAAGACTGTGATGCCGAAGTCCTAACAACAAGCCGACGAAAACATCTAGTTAACACATTCGTTATTTGTTCTATTTGTAAGTATTATTATTGATTGTAATATAGTGGTTTTTAGCAATTATGATCGAAATAGATACACGACATCTTACTGTATAAAAAATAGAGGCAAATATATATGTTGCTAGATATTCAACCAAACCTTTGATTATTGATAATATATTTAACTTTACCAAACCCCAAAACAAACAAACAATCCATTCATGAGACTATACAATACTATGTCCCCTCTCTTGAAAAATTATTTTCAAGGCAATGCTCCTATAAGCGAAGTGGATGGTAGTTTCGTATATTCAACATCCCTCAGCGATTCAACGTCTTGGCCGTGGAGGCTCGTACACTGGAAATATGCAACGGTGTAAGTTGTAAATAGAAACATCGTCATCACAAAGATTGACCCCACTAGGACCAAACCGGTGGTTAAGGTAACCGCAAACGAACGTCTTAGATCGACCACCCTCACGAACTGAGCTAAACCGAAGCTCAATAAACCGAAGAAAAGATTCAAGAGGAAGAGTTTTAGCTTCATCCCTTTAACAATCTTTGCAGCTTTCCCCAAAGCTTGGATCCCATAAGTTTCCTCGAGTATCGATATGACCAAAGATAGGTACCAAACGATGGCTAAATAGGACTGGAACAATGCGAAGAGAACAAACAAAACGCAAGACTTGGCTGCCAAGAAAGTAAAATTAGATAACACAAGGAGAGGAAAAAGGGTTATGAAGAAGAGAAGCCAATAGCCAAGACTGAAGAGAGAGATGTAGAAATAGGTCACAAGAGGTCCCTTCCAAGATTTAAGGGTCAGAACCGGAAATTTTTTGATCTTGACGTTCTCATCTTTATAAGTTATAGCTGAAGCGTGGACGATGACTAGAATGGATAAAAGGTTGATGATGAAGGAGGCTACGGAGAACATGTATGAAGAAGCAACAAATTGGCGAAAATCTGCAAAGATTTTCATAAGTTGGACTATGTATTCCGGACTGCTTGGATCCATCATAGGTAACAAATTGGCTTCTTCAATCAAGTTTGTTATCTCCGGTTTAATGGCAAGGACGTTGAACAAGTAAACTAAACCTTTGAGCAAGAGAGGGAATACAAAGACAGAGAACATCAACTTCTTGTTCTTGAGAAAGAGTTTGCGGGATTCGTTTAAGATACCCACAAACTCCTTTAGAACATTCAAGAACGGAAATCGATCCATTGGGTTGCAAGAAAAAAGAAAAAACAAATGAAAAGCTCTTGGATGTTGGTTTTGGAAATGTTGGTGAGTGTATATAATAACACATTCATACCCATCTGCTTATATAGTAACTAATCATAGGACTCTGATTGATTGGTTGACCCATTACTTTTCTATGGAGGGAAGAGTCTTTGGCTTGTAACTCTGGGTAGCTTCAGTTATGGAGATTCTTAGCATCCATTAGACTTAGTCCAAGTCTACAGAGCCACAAGATATCACCTATTTGATCTAAAAGTAAAAGAACGAAACCAAGACTTAGATTAATTCAAGGCTAAGAAACCAAACATATACAACACATCGAAGAAAAGTCTAAACATGATGACTTCCTGATCGTGACATAACTGTAAATGTCAAAGAGAGGAAACCAGAGGTAAAATGTTCATATGAACGTGATCAACACACACTTTATAAATCCGTGTTGAAACGGTCAAGCAACACCGTGTACAAAAAAGAAACGTCTACATCTATATACATCTTACTAGCGACCTTGATGTCATAAACTTAATGTTGAATCCTGAACAAATATATAAGAAAAATCAACCCATCATACTATTTGACCACCGAACATAAAAGAGACAAAGCTTCAAACAATGTTAGAGGAAGTTGAAAAGTTGAAAAAGAAATGGTTTTGATTATAATAACTTTATAATTCAATTATAGTTGAAACAAAACAGAGCACTTACAAATCTAGCAAACTACTTCTTCTTCTATGACCAAAACATCTCCACAGTTCTCCTTGTTGTGCATTTTCTTCCCTCAACTTAACTCTAGCTCTGCAAATTGGACAAGTCGCGGCTTTGAGCAACCAAGTGTCCACACACTTCCGGTGGAACACGTGTCCGCAACCGGGAAGACTCCGACACCATTGTCCCTGTCTGAATCCATCAAGACAAACCACGCAATCGCTTCCGTACCGCGTGGTGGGTTCGGAGAATTTGAATTGGGGAAGCTTTTTCACGAATCTTGAAGATAACCCATCTGAGGATTCGTGTCGGCGATTACGGCGGCGACGTCGTAGGTGGCGATGGAGAGAAGAGAGTAGGAAAGGGAGAAGAAGAACAGAGGCGATGCCGATAAGGAGGAGGAAGAGAAAGAATATTGAAATCATGATAACACCTACGAGGAATAGAGAGAGAATCCTTGTTTTCGGCTTTGGCGGTGGTGGAGACACCGAGGTAGACGGTGGCTCGCCGGAGATTCGGTTATCATTGGTCGGAGGCATCGCAAAACTAAAAGTCTCCTTTTTTTTTGGCTCCTCTCTCTTGTTTTTTTCTTCTTTTTTTACAACAGAATCTAATGTGAAAAGCTAAAAAAAAGGAATGATTTGATTTTTTTTTTGTTTATCTGAATTGAAATTCTGAAAATCAGAGATATTTTCAAAAAGGAATTGACGCTTATCAAAAAGGAGTACACTGAGAAATTTCCAATTTTTCAAGTACTGCGAATTTGAGAAATAGTACAAAATTTCGAGTAAACTTTTTGGTTTAAAACGGTCATGTGTCAGTGGCTTTTATTTTACTTTCGGGCTTTGATCATGTGAAAGCAATTTTAATACTCATTTCAAAGTTTTGGATTTTTCACGCATTTTAATAACAAATTTAAAATATCAGATATAATCTCATTAAAGAATTATTATTTTATTTGAGTTGAAATTGTTTTTGTAATTAACTTTAATTAATAAGGATAAAATAGGAAAGCATGTGAAAAAAGTTGTATTGAAAACACAAAACTTCTATCTTTGTGAAACAAATTAAAAACTCAGAAAATCTATCTTAGTGGAACGGAGGGAGTATGGTTTTGTTTTGGCTCCATGTCTTTAATTATAATGGATGCATGTGTATCAAACTATATTAGAGCTGCTAACCCCGCGCATTCGCAGGGTAATATTCCGTTGGTTATATATTTATTTCATTTGTATTATATATAGTTCTAATAAAATTACGCAATCCAAAATATTTTAATATTTATTTTTCTGTTTATATATTTTAAGAATACATTATTTGTCCCAGACAAACCGACGAATTAATCCTTAATATTCTTTTTACCTTCTTTTGCATTTTCGCACCCATTGGTTACGCTTCATTTTTTCGTGTTGATATCTTATTATCGTAATTTGTAACCTATATGTGATATTTCCTTATCCAGTATTCGAACCAGTGGCGGATCTAGAAGAACTTTTAGTTGGGGGCACTATCATAAATTTTGAATTAACTGGGGCACTAACATAGAATTTGACCTAACCAAATAAGATTAGCATGTAATTATTTAAAGAATTTCGAAATTTAGTCGGGGGCACGTGACCCCGTAGACGACCACCTACGTCCGCCACTGATTCGAACACCTCTCATAACCTAGATGATGTCTAACCATAATGACTTTTCTTTTCTTCTTCTTTACACGGGGTATATGTTTGTCTTATTTTTATTTTTTAGGTTGAATATATAATCAAATTTATATAGTTAGGTAATAATTATTTTTATTTTATGTGCTTATTTGTATCAATATATTAATATTGATTTTTCTTTGATTTTATTTATCTAATGATATTTTTTTTATTTTTTTAACTTCTCCACGTTTTTATGTCAATATAAGATTAATTGCTGAGGATTGCAAGATATAGTTTTTCGTTTCTTCATGGCTAGAACTATATCTCATAGAACTTTTTATTGCAAATTTTACTCATAAACACTATATTTTACATTCAATATTGAAAATGTTTATGTGACCATAGACGATCTCATGAATTGTCTCTTTTTCTAAAAAAAAAAACTCATGAATTGGCTCTTGATGGAATGTACTTCTCCATTGAAAACCTCTGGATATTATAATTGTTTTGGTATGACATTTTAACCAGTTTAAAATGGATTAATTCTATCTTTTTATTCGGATTAAATATCATTATTAAATACTACACTTATTGTATTTTATATAGAAAAAAGTTGCTAAATTTAAAATTAAGATAAACCATGATTTGTAATCGAATAGTTTTTTATTAGTGTTATCGGAATGTATTATTGCTCGAATTCTTTATTCACTTCTCATCAACTTGTTTAACGAATGTATTTTTTGTTAGTGTTAACCCAAGTTTGAGAACTCGCTAGGCGTTAGTCGGGCGGTGGGTCTGCACCTAGCGAGTTACCAAAAAATCTGAGATTACTCGGGGATTAATCGAGGAAGAATTTGAAGACATTTTTGCTATAATATTGTTTATATATTTGTTTCGGTAAACATTGTCAACAAAACAACATGGTCCAGTGGTTATAGGTGTATACTTAATACTTTCTCTATCCGAGTTCGAGTCTACTGGACACCATTTTCTCATTTCATTTTTTTTTAGACTCAAAATTAAAACGCCACCTGACATTATATGGTGCAAAGTGAAGAAAGAGCCTTAGCTCATTATATATAAGATAATAATACTTCATGTCTATCAATATCTTTTTTTGTCATCTGAATATTACCATTCAATATTTTATCACCATTGTTACAAAGACACCACGATCCAAACTTACAAGATGGCTACAACCCTAAGGGAGCCCAAAAATTAGATATAGCCACTTAAAACCCCCAAGTAAGGCTAAACTATAACCCAAAAAACTGCGAAAGCGAAGGAGACACTAAACAGAAGGGATTTTCTCACTTTCAAAAACTTCTTTCATCCACAATGGATAGCTTCTTGTGATGTATAACTGCAATCTCAAGTCTCGAGTTACACTTTGAGCAATGAGAAACGTCCCTCTGTTTGTTAACTTCACTTCCTTTTCAACTCTCCACCAGTCAATCCTAATCAATCTACGCATGATCTCAGAAATTTGAAACTTGAAGGACGGCCACGCTTTTGGTCTCGTAATCATCCCAAGTAACCTCTCGTCATCAATATCTTCTTATCCACATATTTTAAATATTACCGCATGGAAAGAAAAATATAACACCACTCACTTGAGAAAGATCATTTTATTATAAAAAATAAAACTTAACTAATATGATTATAATATAAATTTTTTTATTAATCACCAAATTTTTACATCAATTAATTTAGGATTTTTCATTTTAATAAACTAATCAAGACCTCTTCAAATTACAGATTGATTAAGCCATCTATATCTATATGTTTTTTTTTTGCTAAGCATGTTAATATCATTAATAATGAAAAGATTCGGACGAACAAGTGTTGTCCAAAAGGATTTGTTACCTTGGCAAAAAAAAATAAAAACAAGGGAACAAATTATACTAAAAAAAAAAAACTTAGTCAGTTGAGCCAGCAGGTAAGCAGGTCTCTTAACAATTTCCTCTGCTTTCTTGCTAGGATGGTGTTGCGGATGTCTGATGATTCTGAAAATAGTTTCTACTTATATCTATATGTTTAATAACATAGGATTCGAGAAGAGAAAAGTTGTTTAAAATCATTAGTTAAATAAGAAGGAATTTTTAAAAAATCTCTTAAAACTCTTAGTCCAACAGACACTCCAAAAGATGAAAATATCTGTTTTGTAGGAAATTTAGTCCTAAAAATTCCGTAAACATAGGTCTTACTGAACGAGCAGAACTGATCAAAACTACATGTAATTCAAGTTAACCTAATCAAGATAATTACGTGTACTCTTAACTCTTCGCTCTTCACTCTTCACTCGCTTAAGTAAATTGCATAACTAGTGGCCGACAGAAATTGGTTTCTCATTTACTTATGAATCTGCCAACCTAAAAGTTCAATGTTTGTTCTTTAATTTATTTTGAATTTTGAGTAATAAATGTGAAACACAATACTCTCTCTAAACATGAATTTAATTGCCTAGAACTGGATGTAACTACCAAATCTCAAAAACTTTTGCCAAACAAAAC